>CM074968.1:1379043-1396543 GCA_037577455.1 Pangasius macronema | reverse complement strand
TAACCTGGACAATATGAAGAACATGTTTTAAAAATGTGCCATGGCCTTAGCACAAATCTATTAAGTCGCTGAGAAAAGCTGTTTGGAAAACTGGCTTCCGGTCTGTAAGACTGCAGAGCGTCTAGATTTCAGAAAATGTACTAAATATCTCACAAAGTCGGTAGGTTTTCTGAGGACTCCTTTGCACACACATGTCCTTTGGGTTGGCAGTGAGGACACATCGACCAACGCTGCAGATGGGATTAAATGGATTTTGGTTTATGTTTGCGGCTGTCTGTCTTTTTGCAGTCATGTGACTGAGGGCCGCTGGGGTTGAACTTTAATCCACCTTTTTGTTTTTTATAACCAGTAAAGCTGTGTGAGTTTTTCTCCCATGTGGTAGAAAAGAGTTTTTAATATCAGAAGTGTTAATAAGCTGGAACACCACCACTGAAAAAAATTAAGTGAACCGACATTACTTGGAGAATTTCTTAAGACTAAAGACAAAGGGTAATGTCGTACAGGGGTTCTGTTTTATTCCTCTTACACCACAGCAATTTGCCAACAATTACAATTTTGTTTTTGTTTATTAAACAAAAAAAAAAACTCATACTTTTTTTCACTTTAATGTTATGAATCATGCTCAGAGGTGTGTGTGTCTGAGAGTAAGACAACATGGATGTGTATCTGTCCATCACTCCTTCCTGTACTGTACAATAGTGTATATCATCTCGGGTTATTTATACTGCTCATTTTACAGAAGGTAAAAAAAGGCATTGTCTTTCCAGACGCAGCACATGAACTCGAGGAAAAAATAGAATAAAGTACTGACGTGACTGATTCGGACTAAAATCTCAGATATACAGTATACCTCATCCCCACATGTGAAACTAATCCTGTCAGAATAGAGCTCTAGAGAGACATTTCCAAAAAATCTCTTACACTGTCAATATTTATCATGCTGTCGTTGTAAGATCAGAGAGAGAGAGAGACGGTGAGAGAGAGACAGGGACAGTATGAGAGAGGCAGTGAGAGAGAGAGAGACAGTATGAGAGAGACGGTGAGAGAGAGAGAGGCAGTGAGAGAGAGAGAGACGGTGAGAGAGAGAGTGATTTTCAACACGATCAGTGTGATTTAAACCAAAACTCCACAAAAACCCGCCCACAGTGTTTGATTGACAGCAAAAGTGTAAACAGGATCTCAGTTTTATTTTTGGCTGAGTAAAGTGAGTAAAGTCATTTTAATCAGTATTCTGTAAAGGTCAGTGTCAGATCAGAGTCTTAGACAAAATTTTTATAAAAGATGTGAAAATACAGAGTGTATTAAAAGAGGAGACAGTAAATGATAGCACACTTTTTACAGATTACACTGGTGAACGGAATAAAGCGGAAGTCAGAGCGGAAGTGAGTCATCAGCGCCGCTGGTCCGCCTCCAGTGGTCGTCCACCGCTATCTTGTGTAAAGGCAAAGTCGAAGTATGGCCTCTTCTTGTTTGTCGTCGTGCGCGAAGAAACAAAACACCATCAGAAGAAAAGTAGTAAAGACAATAAACAATAAACATTAGCGCTTTTCCGGAATGGAGAAGGAGATAATCTGAAGAAGCCTAAGATGAAGCTGGACAAGGATTTCAGCGCTGTTCCTGCGGACAGGTGAGCTAATGCACACGGAACGCGAGCTAACTGTGCTAACTGTGCTAACACCTGTAATGACGCTCAGGTGACTGATGGAGTCGTTGTACAGCAGGTTCAACAATTTATTCAAGTTCAGATGCTAATTAGAAAATGCTAATTCAGTCGTGTATATGCAGCTGCATTCTCTCTCTCTCTCTCTCTCTCTCTCTCTCTCTGTGTGTGTGTTTATGAACAGCAGTTTATCATTTCATTTCCAGCATTAAACTGGTCTGATTCTGCTGTACTGTTAAAAAAAAACAAAAAAACATTTTACTTATTGTCACACTTTACACACTGTCTCTTTACACAGAGAGTGAGACAGTGAGAAAGAGACAAATTGAAGAATTTCTTGAATTGAATGTCTGTCTCTCTCTGTCTCTCTCTGTCTTTCTCTCGCTCTGCAAAGTTTTTTTTTCTTTCAAATTGTAATATTAGTAATTATTAATATTAATAAATTATTAATCTATCAATCTACTTAATTTTCACTTATTCATTCATTTGTTTACTTGTGTCCACATGTTTAAGTACACCGTTACACTTTTTCACACATTTTATTGTTCTGTAACATCTTTATATTAATGGGATTAGTTTCTCACATGTATCTAATAATATCTAATCTAATAATCTATGTAACTGTTAGTTACATAATTTGCTGAAAATCTGATGAACTCTGTTTCTCCTGAACATATCCGCAGCAAATCCTCGTTCTCTCTGGTTTGGTGTGTTGGTAGTGGTGTGTTTAGTGTGTTGAGAAAATCTTGTCTGATGGTTGTGTATTTAGTGCAGGATAAAAGAAAGTGTTGTTCAGTTTCTATCTGTCCTGTGCTGCACTGACTGCAGATTGAGAGGAGAGCTCCAAAGACAGAGACTATGGCAAAAGAGACAGAGATTCGACACTCGTGACTCACACAACTACTCACTGTAGATCGTTGATGAGCGTTGTTCTGTTGTTTTTTTTTAATCAGTGAGGGTGTATTGTCTGTTTAATGATCTGTAGCATTCTAATTTTGATTTTATTGATAGTGGAAATTTCATTAGTCCAGTTATTTGTGTTGTCTGAGTACGTGAAGGGGTGTGTGTGTGTGTGTGTGTGTGTAGGTGAGTTTGTTGGTGTGCAATCTCAATCAGCTGGAGTTGTGTTTTGGAGGTTATACACTCGCTGAGCACTTTATTAGGAATAACCATACACCTACTCACTCTGTACAACTGTGGTGAGCAGAAAGGCATCTCAAAATGCACAACACATCAAACCTTGAGGCAGATGGGCTACAACAGTGGAAGACCACGTCGGGTTTCACTTCTGTCAGGTCAGAAAACAGAGTCCAGTGTTCTTCAGTGGTCTTCCCAGTCAGTGGTTCTGAATCTAGTAGAAGACCTTTGGTATGTGGTAGAACAGGAGCTTTGAAAGTGCACCTAAAAATCTGCATGACCAGAATTGTAATCCAAGCCACGAAGGACTGAGGCTGTTTTGAGAGCAAATTGAGGCTCTACCCAGTATTAGTATAGTGTTCCTAATAAAGTGCTCAGTGAGTGTATATAAAAAAAAGGACAGAGTCAAAAGCTTTCTTTAAGTCTATGAAGCAAGGAAAGATTTTTCCTCTAGGTGTTTGGTGTACGTCTTTCTGTATGAAGGTGCGTGTTGTGTAAATGTGGTCTGTTGTTCAGTGTTGCCCATTCTTCGGTCTAACTGAAAACCTGTCCTACGACACAAGCCAATCCCTTCAATCATCAGACAATAATTCATATGACACAGAACGAGGTTATGGTTTATACAGATCCCCCTGTGGATCTTGGGGTGGAATCTGTCTCTGTGTGTGTATTGGGGTAATTAGAGCTCTGTTCCAGCTTGCAGGGTAGCTGTAGGACGAGGCTGTAGAGTTTGATGATGGCCAGTTGGAGTTTGGAGCTGCTGCGTTTATCGGCAGTAGAAGTATCCGAAAAGATAATAAGTCCGAAAATTCAAAAACAAGTTCAAGAACCTAACATTGCCCTTTCACGAGTGTGTTATGATTTTTTATTTTTTTTTTTTTTACTGTTGACTCTATTCTCTCCCTCTCTGGGAGTCTGTCTGCTGTTAAAAATTTCTCAAAGGAAATAACCAAAAAAATCTTTAGTGTAGGGCATGTTCCAGAGGAAGTAGGTCACAGTCATGGTCACGTCAAAAAATCTCGAAAACTCTCGCATGAGCTCGTGGTGATAGTCATGAAGTTTTGCGTCAAACGGCAACACCAACACGGCAGAAATGCAAAATGGTGGGGTGAAAACACTGCACATAATGTGAATAACGATTGGTGATTTAATAAAATGATTTTAAAGCTGTTGTAGACATGAAGCTCACTTTCTCGAAAGAGGTTTAGTCCAGGAACCTGTATAATGTAATTAATGTTTTGTTTTTTTTGTGTAGCCATGTGTTCATTGGCTGGATGACGTCACCATAGAGATGGAGTCTATTTTAAAAGGTGAGTTTTATTTCAAAATTTATATCTAGTCCAGAAAAACACTTCACAGAGTTCTGCACAAAATACACTGTACAACAAAACCAGTAGAACAGTAGTTGCCCAAAAACAGGATGTCTTTAAAAGTGCCTTATCTGAACAAAAAAAGGTGAAAGTAGTAATGGTACATTTGTTGTGCTGCAAAAAGCTCTTATTTTGTATTTATGCTAAATTAAGATGGATGTTTCCTCTTTGCTGACAGAGAAATATTCTGTACTTTTCCACTTCTTCAGAAACAGGTGCTTTTTATTGCCTTTAAATCCTGCATTCAATAAAAATAATTTTTATATTTATAGACCAGCTTCTCAAATTTGTAGTCAGTTTACAAAATCCATGACGGAAATAAGAGCTGCATCAAAATAAATAGAACAAAGACAAAAAAAAAAGGGCTCAGAATCAAGCGCACCTTCAGAATCACAACAGTGGCTTCTTTGAACAAAAAGATAGGGGCTAAGAAAACACTAAATGTTTAGAAATTCAAAATGATTCAAGTGTTCCACGTGAACCTTCTCCAAAGACATGTCTGTATTTTACTTCACAGTGTGTGTCCTGTAAATCACTCACACTCACATCTCACTATTTTCTCTTTGTTTCAGGACCGTGATCAGGCAGGTGACGAGGCACTGGCTGATTTTAGATCTTCACAGGTCAGTGTGCAAGTCATAGCTCTTCTGTGGCTCCAGATGGTTCTTATCCAGCCAGGCCTGCAGCAGGGGCAGGTTCTTGTCCATCCAGCGGATGTTCTCCTCCACATTCTCCAGCGCCTGCTGGATGCACCTCAGCTCAGCGCCCATCTCGGCACTCAGGGAACCAAAGAAGCTGCGAATCTGATGGAGCAGAGAGACCTGAGGTGAGCTCATGTAGCACCTAATATAGCAGAACTGGGATACATGATCTCACACATACCTCCTCCAGCTTCTCTCTGGTGGAGTACTGGCTGGTCACGCCCGTCACCATGTGCGCTATGGAGTGGGACCCGAGGTCGAACCTAAAAGATAAAAAGATTATGCCATATTTTACCTTGTATAAAATGAGCACTATAAATACCTTGGCAGTGCTGGGATTTGAACCCTCGACCGTCCGATCAGGAGTCCAACAGCTTAACCACTGCACTACCACTTCCCTGGTTTCACACAGAACAGTCTCTAGAGTTTACACAGAGTGGTGTGAAAAAACGAAAAAAAAAAAAAAAAAGCCCCACAGTGGGTGGAAACGCCTTGTTGGAGAGCGAGAGCTCTCCTCAACAAGGTGTTTCAGCCTGCAGGTCCTCCCCACACAAGGTGTTTTTCCCACCATTCTGTGTAAACTCTAGAGACTGTTGTGTCGCTAGAGCAGGAGCTCAGTAGTTTCTGAAATACTCGATCCTGCACACTATATGGCCAAAGGTATGTGGAGACCTGACCATCACATCCATTTGTGATTCTTCCCCAGACTGCTGCCATAAAGTTGTATGCTGTAGCATTAGTTTCCCTTCACTGGAACTAAGAGGCCCGAACCTGTTCCAGCATGACGACGCCCCTATGCACAAAGCGAGCTCCATGAAGACATGGTGTGAGTGGAAGAACTCGAGTGTCCTGCACAGAGCCCTGACCTCAACCCCACCAAACACCTTTGGGATGAACTGGAACACCGACTGAACCCCAGACCTCCTCGACATCCCAACATCAGCGTCTGATCGCACTCATGCTCTTGGGGCCGAATGAACACAAATGCCCACAGCCACGCTCCGAAATTAAACAGCTCTTCTGGTGTTTAAAGAGCTGCAATATGTTCTACTCACTTCTTCACCAGCGAGTCCCAGTTTGCCCTTAGGAAGTCCCAGGTGTGTTTATAACCTTTAGGGTTCCTACTGATGGACACCACGACATACGGCAGGTCCTGTGTCTTCATCACCGAACCCTCCAAACTCTGCTCCATCATCCTAAAGAGATTATTATTAGATACATGTGAGGTTTGGACATAATGCTAAAGATTAGAATGTACTGTGACACTTGTAAAATCTCACCATTTCAGTTTGTGAGCGAGAGGAGTGATGGAGAGGGCCGACTTGATCCGGATCTTCAAAGAAGTGTAGATTGTTTCACGGTACTTCTCAAACAGGAAGTTCCATCCTTCCTCGGTGCGAGCCCCGACCGCAAATACTGCCAGACTCACATCGTTAGGAAGACTGCAACAAAAGGAAAATCATCTCAACTGTACAATTATGTAAAGGTGCCACACTAATTATTAAAAAAAAAAATGAACTAATATCCTAAAGCACCCTTGAGCTTGTCCCTCTGGTGGAAAAGGTTCTGTGAAAGAGCTGTTGCACAAAAAAAGGTAGAACCTCCTACTGAAAGCTAAAACCACCAAACATCCAAAAACCTTTTAAAGAACTGTTTCAGTGTATTCAAGATTCCAAACTGGGCAAATATTTTGCTCCCTTGGGGTTCATTCCTCAGTTTCCTCATCTTGTGCACTCCTCAAGGGTAACCACCAACTTAGCTGGGTTCCACTGTACACAGATCCTGTTCAGAGAGGAAAAGAGGCATGCTACTAAGGTTCCTGGAAGCCAAAGAGGAACAATTATGTGTCTGACCGTCTTAGAGAAGCAGACTCTGGTTTGGGCATCCCCTCTGCTGAGTTTACAGTAATGCCAGTGCCAGTAAGGCTGGGAGATTTAGGCTCTGGTTCAGTGTCAAATCCGACCCAAGTGCATCAGCCTAAATATCCATGCCTAAAGTCGACTGAGAAGCAGAGTAAGAAACCAAGAAAACGATCTAGCTCTCTTTCTAGGTGTGCACTAGCACTAAAAGCAGACACACTGAAGACACTGTTGAGGACTTACGACACTGGCACATGCATGGCACACTCAGGCAATTCGCCATTTCGCTACTTGAATTGGAACAACTGACTCCCCTGTGGTGGAGACGAGGAGAGACTGATGCCAGGGTGGCTCTCTGCCAATCTGTGGCGCCGGTCACATGTAAATGTCCTGTGAAACCTATCATTGGTGTCAGGGTTGCTCTTTGGGCCTGGGGCCAGAGGAGCCCTGAAGAGACAGTCCAGGTCTCAGAAACTAGGAGCCAACACAGCCAAACGACCATGTGTCACACCCCAATCACCAGTCATTTAGGGATAACAGCATTGTGATCTCTAAATGGGTAGTGCTGTCGAGGTCTTACATATGTCCAGGAGAATGGTGTTTGGACCCAGAAGTAGTATCCTAGTTTTGGGAAAAGTTTGACCGAGTGAACCTCTCCACCACTGCCAAATCAAACCAACTCCCTTGGCATGTGTTGGTGGCTTGATGAGTCCAAAGCAGTTGAACCATAGGTTTCTCAAGACCATATATCCAGGTCATTCTTACCGCCCCTAACTCTTACATTGCTAGTTACATGTGTAACTGTGGTTCTACGAGCACTGGNGGAGGAATTTGGCAAGAAGGTTCCTGGGAACCTGTCATACGTGACTGTCACTTTGTTGAAGGTCTCAATCTCCATGCTAACATTCTCAAGAAGATATCCAGGTGAACCTCACCACCTCAGTTACATAGGCAATCAGTTTTTTACATTAACAATGGAAAAGACAACTAATTGACTTTGACCTTTTTGAATTACTGGTCGACTTTTTTGAAGAACTAGTCATGCATAAGCTGAGATAACCAAGATAGAGAGACTGATTATGCATTTACACCCATCTACCTATATATCTAGATGACCTCTGACCTCATTTTGCCATCAGACTCCTTCCACTTGTTGAAGAGCTTGCTGGCGGTCGAGATGCAGGGCGGGTGATCCCTCACACATGCGAACAGGAGCAGATAACTGCGCAGCATTCTCTGAGACACTGAGCCATCATCACTCCACACCTGCTGATCGATGAGCTTGCGGAACAGTTGCACGATGTAGCTCTGTGTGAGAACCAGAGCACATCTGAGATGAAAAATCTCCAAGATAGTCACAAGTAAGTACAACACAATTAAGACATGCAATACGGAGACATAATTCTGAAGGCATCATGTTTTAAAACTTATGTATGATCCATGACTAACCTTCATCTGGTTCTCCAGCACTTCCAGTGTGTCCCTCTTCTCCATCAACTTGTAAAGTGGCACGAGCTCACTGAAGCCCTGCGTCACAGGCATGATCTCAGTCTCCCGGCTCAGATACAGCGACAGGTCCAGAGCTTTGTCCAGTGGCAGCTTACCCACGCTGTCCAACAGAGTGAAGGTTTACTCGACAATGGTATGTATAGGTTATATGAACCATGTTACAATCATATAGTGTAGATTGTGTCTAAGAACCATTGACCAATCAGAACACAGTGGTGTATGACAGGCAGCTAACCTGACCAACTGGAAGGCATTATTGATGAGACTGGCCCGATCATTGCTGCTCAGAGCCGTGTGGTTGTGATTGAGCAGAGTGATGAGGTCGTCCCAGCCCGAGCCCTCGTAATGGACGATGTAATATCCGCTCATGTCCACGTTAAACTTGATCCAGTCCACTTCCTCAGGCAGGTACAGCACATCTGTCAAAAGGATTTCAGAGATTTATTATTAAAGGAATAAACTTTTAAACAATGTACACAATTTCCCCTCTTTTACCCCAAATGTAGTCAATCAGACAAATGATGTTTGGTGTGTGAACTTTAGCTTTGCTTTAGTTTTGCACTGGAGCTATGCCAGCAATTTAGTTTTGTACAAAGCTACATGTGTAAATCATCACTAAATATTTCTCAAGTGACCTTGTTTGGCTCAGTGACATCTGTATATAAACAGATAACTAACAACTAACTTCATATATACTCTCATCCACATCCCCCTCAGGAGCTTCACTGTAATATGGTGAAATAACTAGTGCAGTATAATGATATGTCATTACTGTTTTGTTTTTGTGTGTGTGTGTGCGTGCGCACACCTGTCTTAGTCTTCAGCAGGAAGCGATGCACTGTGCTCGAGCTGCTGGTGACGTACGTCAGAGGAACGTGCCACAGAAATCTGTTTCCAAAACAAAAGCACTCAGTAAACAGGAGTAGAGACACCACAAGCTTGAGGCTGTAGTCAGTGATGTGTACATATGAGCTAAAGGGCTTTCCTCCAAAGCCACACCCAAAAATGCACATTGTTTCCCCCATCACAGAAGTTCCAGAAGAACCCTACCAAAACGATCCAAAGAACCGGTGAAGAACCTGTATGAGGTGGAGCTTTCTTAATTTACAGGTAAGCAGTGATGCCTCCCTATCCTCGCTGGCTGGATGGTGGTGGTCCGTGTCACGTTTTGACTCCTGTTTAGAGTCTGGGGTGCTACAGACAGCAGAGTTTCTTCTCAGAGGAGATCATTAACGCTCCTGTAATGTTAAAACTCCCTAACTCACCTTTTTTGCCAACTACAAATCAGACAGATATCATATTTTAAACGTCCATATCATGCTAATTACATGACACATTATTTAAACCTATTACCACAGCTGCAGTGACGTGCCTGCTCAGCACATTTTTTCAACCTGTAAGAATATTAAGAAGCTTGAAATGTTCTGGAGGACTGAGCTGCTCTACTAGTGTCTCCACCTTGTTACTCAGTGCATCTATCCACTCTTAATTTTTAAGAATGTTGATAATTTAAAAATGTTATCTAAAGAAAATGCTATGAAGAAATAAATAAATAAATAAATAAATAAATAAGCCTATACAATATATCTATGCTCATTGCTTGTGTTATTTGTTTGGCTCATTTTGATGAAGGGTGCCAATAATTCTGAAGGACACTGTAAACTTTTGGCTGGCGAAGAGAATTATGGGATTGTGTTTGGTGCTTTTACACGGCTACAACCTCATGCATCGAGAATTACATAACTGGCAGATTTTTTGACACGTTCTGAAGAATACGATTAGTTAATACATTAATGATAGGTTTAGAGGACAGTGTGATCTCAGTGCTGTATTCACCCAGAGGTCTGGGACGAGTCCTCGCCCTTCAGGTATCGCTCCTGACTCAGGCGCACTTCACGACCTCTGACCTCCACCGTGATGAGCGGGAAGCCTTCCTGCAGGGTCCACGTCTCCATCATCGCCCTGACGTCCACCTCGTCTTCAGAGTGCTGCTTCTGTGAGAACCAGACACACTTATTTACTATCTGAAATTACACAACTAACAGTTAGCTACCTTAGCTTCATCATGTAGTTATAAATGTCAGAGCTTTAGTAAAGGAATAGTATGGCACAACCTTGAGTCATTTGTTTTCTTACCACACTGCCTAAGCCCCACCTCCCAAGGATTAGATTCTTTAACTCTCTAAGCTACACTGATATTTAGGTTCCACTTTTAACTTGAATTTATATATAAATATTAATACAGACCTTCCCTGTTATTTCACTAAATGTATACAAAACGAGATTCCAGGCTGTTTTCCCACTAGGGATTTTTCCCCGTCCTCATCCAGGGCACATTTTACATGTAATCCTACAGGAAGACGGCTGCTTTTAAAAATCACCACCATCATGGCTTTTTCAACACAACAGTCTAAAGTTATTTTGTCTGCAGTTTAGCCAATTTATTTATTTTGTTTTTCCCACTTCGTTTTAAAGAACATCCTGTACTGATGCGTGCTGTTTGTTTCTGCTGTCATACAGTTACAGCAGTGTGTACTCACAGCGGTCAGACTCTCCCACAGGTGTGTGTTGACGGTGTTCTGGTAGCTGTAGCGTTTCAGGTAGGCAACAATCCCCATCTTAAATACGTCAGGGCTCAGGAACTCCCTCAGCATGTGCAGGATACACGCACCCTGACAAACCACACACACACACAATATACACAAGTGATTCCCAACTCTGGCAGCTGGCCAGATGTCCTGAGTGATTCATCTAGGATTGCTTCAATTTGCTATAATCTGGGAATTTTTGATTAAAGTTTAACAATAGACAATGTCAAAAAAGCATCGTGCAGAGTGCATGCCAAAATCATCACATACTTACCTCAAACTACTTTAAATAGTTCAGTATCTCAAATAGACTTTTCTAAAGCTGTGTTGGACCTTGCTAATCACATAAGCTAAAAACTACAGACACCCACATTTTGAATCTGGAATCTAATTTTTTATTTTATTTTTTTAAGTTGGTTTCCACTACTTATTAACTACATTAGCTTTGATTTTCACCCTAAGCCCATTCATTTAACACAATACAGCATTTAAATCTGGCCGAACCTTTTCATAAGACACGTCATCGAACATCTCCTGTATCTGAGCCGGGTTCTCCACGGGGATGGACACGGGGTGAGAGGAGCTTAAACAGTCTACCTCCATCGCCTCGAAGCACTTCCCAAGGAAATAGTCCTCCTGCAGAAGACAGACAGATATTCAAGAGAGGCTTACATTCAGAAAACATTTTTTGTATTCATTATTCAATTCATTATTCATTCATATGGTGGGCCTGTAATGTTCAGCTGGCCTCAGTTCAAGTCGACAGTTTAGCACACTTCAGAAAGACTCACCACTTGCAGCTCGGGGTTGGTGATGTTCACAGACACAAACTCCATGAACTTAGCGAAGCCCTCCTTCAGCCAGAGATCATTCCACCACTGCATCGTCACCAGATTACCAAACCACTGTGAAGGAGAACCAAAAACACAGCTTAAGGATCACTAGATGGAAAATATGCTACTCACAATATTCCCGGTTATGGATAAAAATCACAAATTTGTTATTGGTGTGGTGGTCTGGAAAATGCCTTCACATGGTCAAATGTTAACATTTTCTACTATATGTTTTTCTGAAAACTACCAACTTTCTTGTAATATGTTTCTCTTTTGCATTTATATCAGCCAGAAGTAAAGTTTCTGCTTGCCCCAAAAGGGAAAAAGGACAAATTAGCAATTTTCAAGATTTAATTCCAGTTTCAATGAACTACGCTGTGCTTTGTGAAACTTTGTGCTGTACAGTATGTGTACAGTATATCTGTACAGTATGTGTACACGCTCTTCTCTGTTTTGATGATGTGATGGTGCAGGAGCATCACAGACATTTTGACAGGCGATATCTGATTACTAACTGAACTTATTATGATAATGCTTATGTCTGTTTTGATACAGTGTGTAAGCCACAGACACACCAGACTGGTTTTCACAGAATGTTATACATAATATATGCAATTTACAAGCCTGAGAATCATAGAAAGCGTGGGACCTGATGAGCGAGCTCGTGTGCGATGATCATGGTGATGCCCAGCTTGTCGGATGCTGAGGACTTGTGGGGGTCAAAGAGCAGAGCTGACTCCCTGTACGTAGTCAAACCCCAGTTCTCCATAGCACCTGCCTGGAAGTCCGGGACTGCAGCCAGATCTGTGAGGATACACGACAGTGAATGCAGAGAAATCTGCTGTGAATCACTCTGAAATGTTAATTTTGACAACATATTTGAAAATATGAACCTATTTCATGATAAACCTTGGATACCCAGTAACAACACCGAAAAATAAAGGGTAATAAATAAAATTTTTTTTAATTAATTTATTATTTTTTTGTAAAGATAGTCATAATCAAAAAGTGAGCCAATTTTACTGCCAATCTACGTTTCTCCTAGCCATTACTTTGTCTCCACCATGTTTCACAGATGAGATGACTTGTTTCAAAATTGGTTAGCAATAGAGGGGTAAAAAGAATGTTAACCATTTACTCTATTTTTGCAGATGCTTTATGCAAAGTGACTTATAAGTGAAGGCAGAATCCAATCCAGCCCTGAGCTTAGCAGATATGCTGCATTTGACTCGAGGTTGCAACTTGTAATTCCCAACCTCCAGTAAGAGCCAAAACACCCTCGTGACTTGAAATTTCTACTTGACAACTTTGGGTAGTCCACAATTTTCTTTAAAAAGTATTTAAAAAAAAAAAAGTAGCACTTCTTACCTTTAATTGAGTTATAATGTATATACAAGTACTTGCTTTAGATCAGTCAACATACAGACATTCACTTTTCTGACTATACAGTTCACTGTCTGAGGAGAAAAATATACATCACTCAACACAGTTAGCTGGCTAGCTTGCTGCTAACAAAAGACAAACATGGAGGAATCCATGGCATTACTAATGGCAGTGTTGGAATATGAACCAAGAGCCTTCTGACAACTATGGCCTGAGTAAAAGTAACATATTGGTGTGATGTGAGAGATGTGTATCAGTGTGAAACAGCTGTACAGATGTTCACCTTGTTTAGGCAGAGGGTAGGGAATGTCAAAGTAATCATCGTAGAAGTCCAGCAGCTTCACTGCAGCGTCCAGAGCAAACTCGGCCTGCTTTATCTTCTCAGGTACAGCGTACACCGAGATCTGACAACAGCACAGAAGAATAAGGATAAAGTGGAAAAAAGAAAATAAAGATAGTTGCCTTCCTTCAGTGAACAAGCATATGTATGCCTGGTTTTTAGCACAAAAGTTATAGTTATTCATCATAGAAACAAAATTAACACCATTTCACACTTCTAATATACGAATAAGATTAGTATAATAATGCCCATTCACAGCAGAGACATGACACAAATAATAATATAAATACACTATACAGCCAAAGGTATGTGGACAACTGACCATCACACCCATATGTGGTTCTCCACAGCCATGCTCCAAAATCTAGTGGAAAGCCTTCCCAGAAGAGTGGAGCTTATTATAACAAAAAAAGTGGGGACTAAATCTGTAATGGGATGTTCAACAAGCACATACAGGTGTGATGGTCAGGTATGCACATATTTGTGGCCATATAGTGTATAATTTATTATAATTATATTCACAAATGACAGTTTTATTATCTTGTGTAATTAAAACCAGCAGGCAGAAACTCTAGCAAAGTAACATTTGGCTATTGTATACACCAGTAGATAATGTTGGTAACTAAATAGCTAACACTAGGGTATCCTTTATACTGTGTAAACCAGTGCACATAGGCACAAGTTTGCTAACTTTAAGCCATTATATTGGGTAAACCAGGAGTCTAATAAAGTACAAATAATTTTTGTAATAATTTTCATTTTCAAATAGTAATAATTTAAAAAAAAATTCTGAAAAGCCACACTCACCTGGACTCCATGCTCAGTGTGTTTGCTGATAGACAGGAAGTCACACACGATGAAGGCCACCAGGTATGTACTCATCTTCACAGTCTCGTCAAACTGATCCTCAAACAGACCGCCTGGGACAGCCAGCGTCC
The DNA here is from genome assembly GCA_037577455.1 of Pangasius macronema. Classification (NCBI taxonomy): domain Eukaryota; kingdom Metazoa; phylum Chordata; class Actinopteri; order Siluriformes; family Pangasiidae; genus Pangasius; species Pangasius macronema. The sequence continues at coordinate 1,382,225 of CM074968.1, read as the reverse complement.
TCAGCTGAGACAGGGACGAGACAAAATAAAAACATCTTATAACAGAAGAGACAAGACCAGTGACTTTTCATTCTGCATTAATATTTACTATTATTATTACTTCTTCAGTCAAGTACTGATGATTCAACTACACGAACACGTTCAATGACTTCTTTACCTTGAGCAGAAAGACTGCAAGTTAACACACCAATAAACACTAATTTTGTATGTTTTTGAACAGTAATGGACATCTTTGGAGTTTTAGCTCTGCACTACAGCGCATTGAACTGGAAACGAAACAAACTATAAGGTTAAAATGCAGAATTTATAATTTTTAAATTCTGCAGAATTTATATTGGTCAACTGTATAGTCAATTCAGGGCCCCCATTTCAAGGAGCAATAAATATTGAGCAACTTTTTAAAAGGTCATGTTTAATACTTTTTTTTTTTTTTTTAAATCCTTTGCAATTGAAGACTAAAGTCTCTGATGCATTGACAGTTCTTCCCTTTCCTCCGATGGTTAACATCCATGTAGACCGAAGGCTAACATGCTTCCTCTGAGATACATGATGCCACCCCACTTGTTTATACGTCATATAGCAGTTAAATGTGCTTGGACATCAGTAAGTGAAACACGTGCCCAGATTTCAGCAGGGTGTTTAAACTACTTTCATTGACATGTTGGTCTATTTTCACTTTGGTTAACTGTACCCACAGTCCCATTTGACTATCTGACAATGTCAAGTTTAGCTCTTGCTTCATCTCTACTTAAAGAGAGTGATGCAGCAGTGCTTTAGTCTGCCCAGGTGTCTCATGTCTTCATCTGAGCACACTGGTCAAACACATCAGCTTGCAAAGCTTCAACTTTCATGCTAATACCACTGTCAATGCCATCATGCTTGTCATATTTGCTGGACTCTGAGTCCAGTTTTTGCTGTCTCCACCACTTCCATGCTGGAATTCTCATTAATATAATGTTGAATGTAGCTGGAAAATGGTGAGTGAGAAGAAGCAGCTCATACTCTTTGGTTGTTAGGGGTTAACAGTGAATCCTGCTCAGTACACCTTATGTTTGCGATTGTTTACATTGTGTTTCTTACCTGCTCTAGTGAGATTGTCCCTCTGTGACATCAGAGCGGTACACAACCACTAACTTTATTAATTACCCCAGAGGCAAAAAGCACATCTCAAACAAGTGTTGGCCATCAATTAATAATAAAACAGAGGAGGTTTTTGTTTTCTGTAGTGGGGGAAATATGGTGCTTTAGTTCGAATAGTTTGATAGTTTGAAATTTATAGTTTGATAGTTTGAAATTTCTACTCTGTATTTTAACCCTACAGTCGCTGCTCTATTCCTAACATTAAGAACAGAGCTATGGACTGTACGGTGTGTGAGCGTTACCTTGGGCATGTTGGAGATGGTGATGTGTCTGCTCTCACGGCGAATGCGAATAGAGAAGTTGGCTTTGAATGCAGGCTCATCGAAGCAGGGGAAAGCAGCTCGCGCGCTCGTCGGCTCAAACTGTGTGGAGGCCACCACCCTGTCAACAGAAACATCAGTCAAGTGTGTAATTAGTGAAATATTATTTTTAATGAACTACTAACATGAGATAGAGGGACAATTATAGTTGTATATATATATATATATATATATATATATAGAGAGAGAGAGAGAGAGAGAGAGAGAGAGAGAGAGATAGAGATAGATAGAGATAGATGTCCATAAAAACATGACTGGTTCCTCACCGTTCCTCTCCATCACTGGAGCGGTACGTGCTTTTATAAAACCCAAGGAAGCTCTCGGACAGTTTGGCTGCAAACTCCAGCTCGATGACGTACACGCTTCCTTTCCTCAGCACCATGTGTTCACTGACGAGAGCGATCTGCTGGTAGGCCGGATACTCCAGCACCCTAAGAGCCTGGCTCTGACCTTCAACCAAACTGCGGAGAACGGCTCTGGAGATGTTGAGCTCCTTGCTGTGGAGGACGACGGTGTGCGTGTCCTGGAGGACGTCCACTCGGATCTTCACTGTCCCGGTGAAGTCGAGGCTGGTGAGGTTGGGGTGGATGAGGAGAGTGTAATGAAACGGAGAGACGGTCTCTGGAAGCCTCATCTTGTTCCAGGGGAACGTCTCTCCGCTGGTCGATTTTGGGAAGGAGGACTCGGTTTCTTTTCCGGTTTGTGTCACCGCAGTCCGAGACGATGACAAGGAGAACAGACACAAGAGGAGCACCAGGAGGGCCATGTTCTACAGGAACAGCTGAGAACCAGGAAGTGGAAATCAATCACATTTTGCAATAATCTTACAAACATATCTTACAGTAAAGTTCAAATTACAACTCTGAGCATGATACACCATCAGTAATTTTTACATTTATGATTTCATTATGTTTCAGACTTATTCCCCTGATTCCTGATTCATTTACTTTCACACTGACTGCACAGGCCCTGGCTGTACACTGACACAATAACACTGCAAAATATTCTCCATTAAAAAAATAGAAACAGCCAGAATCTCCTGGTGTGCGGTTAAACTCCGTGACCTACTATTTCACACCTTTGACATTAATATTTACTCCCAGAACCTCGGAACAAACCGCTCACAAGCCGAGAGAACGAAAGTGAAAATAAAACCGTGCAACCCCAATGCATCATGGGAAATCGCGTGACGGAAACACTGGAATCATATACAATCACACTTCAGACACCAAAACTATGAAGCTGCGAATTCATGACAAAAATAAAAATATATATAAAGCGTCGTGTTACGCAGTGTTAAAGCGTGAAATGCGCAAACGTTGCGCAGACACGACCGCGCGAATGTAGAGAACGACCATGATGGATTTCAAAATAAAAGTCCAGAACCTTCAACTGTGAGGAAAAACGTGAAAAGTACTTTCTCAGGAAGTGAGACAGGAAATCTTTTTTCCCGTTAGTTACATATTTATATAAATAAACAATAAGTAATTGTTACTTATTTACTTACTTATTTACTTTGTTAATTTATTTAGTTTTTAACCCATGTATTAACTCATTTAATTAATCAGAATCAGAAACAATTTATTGCCAGGTAAAGTAAAGGACACTCTACAGTACTAGGAATTTGTCTTGATGTCAGGCGCATACACAGAATCAAAGATACAAAGTCAAGGGGGATACAGAAGTGAAGAATACAAAATACAAAAATACAACTCAATAACA
>CM074968.1:1347892-1378943 GCA_037577455.1 Pangasius macronema | reverse complement strand
AAACGTAACCCGAAGCTCTGTGTTTCACTAATAATGACTGCTTCGTACTTCTTCTCCACTGGACGTGTGTGTGTGTGCGTGTGTGTGTGTGTGTGTGTGTGTGTGTGTGTGTGTGTGCGCGCGCATGCATGTGCGAGCTCACCCTGTCTTCATCCAGAATGGGGCACTGGTACTCATCATCGAAGCCATCAAACAGCTGACCTGAGAACATAAAACACAAAATAATCATCACCATGCATGTTCTTCTTCCTCTTCAGCTCAGTCGTTTATATTCGGCTATTCACGTCAGGCTGCACCTCACCTTCCTTTGCCAGATCTCCGATGTTGATGTACGTCAGTCCGGTCCTCTGAGCCAGTTCCTTCCCAAGTGTCGTCTTCCCTACGCCCGGGGTTCCTGAATACATGCGTTAATTACCAGCAATATGTCAATTCTAGGTCTGTTCCCTATATTTCGAGATTTAGATTGTATTGACACTGTGACATTACAACACATACTCCGTACACTGGATTAAATACATAGAAGTAAAGCACACTGTGTTGTGCAGTTTAGGAAAATAATCAACAGGGTGGTGTGATGAAGCAGAGTCACTCTACCATGCAGAAGCTGAATTCTTTCCTATAAAAGCACCCGTGATGCTACACCCTGATGTGTTTTATTCCACTTATACTACAGCAAACTGCCAACGATTGCTATTTATTGATTTATTTATTTATTAAAGAACAAGTCACATCTTAAACCTTATTAACTGGCCTTTTCAGACTCTAATGAAGGCTTTATTGAAGATTCACTAGGAGAGTTAATTATTTATCCTACTCAGTAAAACTCGACAGTGCTAGAGTCAATTGTAAGAACTGAATGCTGTGTCACAAGTGTCTAACTAAAGTGATCAGAGTCTAGGCCTGTTGCAATTGTATTGATTTCCAATAAAATTAAAAAAAAAAAGTGAATTTCTTTATTGACTTAAAACTATTGTATCCTTAGATTTCCTACTTTTAGATGATTAAAAAAAGCAGTTGAGTCTGTGACAAACAGTGAAGCAAGTCTACATGATGTAATGCAGCTCTATGATCTATACATAACATTAAATTTATAAATATGTATACAGAAATGAAAGCACAGGTAGCTGATCTGCCACCTCACCTGTGAGGAGGATGTTTGGTCTCTTCATAATCCTCATCGCAGGATTCTGCTTTACCAAAGGATTTTAAGGTTCTGTTAAATTTCACACTAAACAGAGCTTTGAAAAGGTTCTAACAAAGTGCAATCACGAGAACTTGTGTATATTTCAAGTGTTTAAGATGTCAGATCATACCCTGCTGCTGGATCAAAACAGAAACGTGCGCCTCAACGTGCTAGAGCGGGTGGCTCGGTGACGTCATCAATCCGCGACCGTACTAGAGCAAGAAATGTTACTTTTTATTTTTTTTGTTATAGGTAATTATTTATTTTCTTTGTTATTATTACATATTGGCGAACAAAAACATGCAGATAAAATATAAACAATGGAAGACTGTCTGATTTAAAAGGTGAACGCTATATTTAAAAACAGAACGTTTTTTTCCGCTAGCCAATCGTCGCTCAGGAGGCTGGGCTATGTTAGCCAATCGCAGCGCAGGAGGCGGGACTTGCAGTGAAAAAAGTACCTGTGGAGAGGCGGACCGTTGGAACTTTAAAGGGATACAGAGCTCATAGCCAAATTTCAGCTAATGTCCTACACGAGCGTTAAAGCGTTAGGGCTTTTATTTAGCGTCAGAAATGACTGAGGTAAGTTCGTGTTTAGCATGAATGTAGCGTTTGTCAGATAACACGATGACATTGCATTAGCTAGCTTTGCTAACCAGCATGCTAATTTAGCCAAGCTAACGGTTAACAGCAGAGTTTACGCAGCTGGCCGGCTAACGACAAAAATATCCTCTATCCCTGAAAAAACGCCACAAAATCCATCGCAGAACACGTTATAAGTTAAAATACGTGTTCAAAATACTTATATTTGCACACATGTAGCTAGCGCTTGTTAGCTTACCTAGTAATTAAAGCGAAAACTGTGATCTGTGAAAGCTGTATCCCAAATTCCTCTTTACTCCCTTTATAGGTGCACTACAGAGTGAACACAACACTGACTTGTACACTCTCTCTAGTCCACTAGATGTTTATCAGGGCGCTATTTAGTATTCAGCCCACTGACATTCAGTGTGATGTTTATACAGAATCCCTATACAGAGTTGTCTTAGAAATCCAGAAAGTTTGTTATGAGGAAATTAAATATTTTAATATTTTTACTTTTATAATTTTTTGCAGTGTCAAACTGATTAATCCGGCTGTGTGAATGGGAAGAGCTGATAATGTCAAAACTTTCTCTAGGAGGAAAGACGTCCTCTGGTAAAGTGAGTTGTGCTGCTGAATTTCTTCTCATTAGTCCATCATCATACCCATGTCATGTTTTTAAAATGGCCCTGAAATCAAAGTTGATGTTTCAGATATTGTCTGTTAGTGTTATAGATATAAAAAGTAGTTTTGGAGATGGTTTCATTTTAAATTTATAGACTGTTACTTTTGGCAAAACGAAAACTTTTTTGTTGACACATCCTGTACTCGTGTTCTGTTCATCCAATGAAATGCTCTCTAGAACGTATATGTCCCGCCCCCAGGGGCGTATCTCGCTCTACAGGAGCAACTCATTAGCAGCTGCTGTCGAATTTGTTTAGATTGGGCGGGGGGTGTGGTTATGCCGTATCTTGAATGCTATTGGCTGTTGTGTAAATCACTCAAGCCCGTTAATGTGGCAAATATCACCCTGACTTCCTTTTTAAAAAAAGAACAAATAACATTTCATGACAATTTGATCAGACCTCCTGATTTGATGTTGTTTCATTGTCTTTACTTCAGTTAAGCAGCTGGGTACAACCATCCTTTGGTGATTTTTTCCCGCCGAGGCCCAACTTGTGGGTAGGGAGCTGCTTCCCTGAAAGGCCTCTTTCGTTCAGGTTTCGTGCCAGGAGCTCTGCGGATGTCAGTGGAAAGAAGCCGAAGAAGAGAAAGGGAGAGCCTCAGACTTCTAAACCCGAGACAGGTGTCTTCTCGAGCAGACGAGGCTCAGAGGAGAACCAGGATGAACCCTGGGTGGATGTTCATGCTCCTCAGACACAAGTGAGGAGACTGTACGAGCACAAACACACATCACATACACACATACTCGCGTCACTGAGGCTTCAGAGAGAGAGAGAGACAGACTGAGTCCGGCTCGACCGTCAGGTGTTCTTCTTTCAACTCCTTCAGCTCTCAACCGACAGGGTTCATTTGGACTTAAAGAGCACTAACAAGGTGTGCATCATTTCTTATCCTTTATACATCTCGAATGCTTAGTATCTGAAAACAGAACACCAGCGATAACTCTGTGGATCTCCACAGGGTGGCGCTGTTCTGTTACTGACCGGCCCGTCCGGCTGCGGAAAGACGGCCACGGTTCGCGTCCTGGCTAAAGATGCGTGCTGTCACATCCAGGAGTGGACGAACCCGACCACCGCCGAGTACAGGACGGACGACTCCTTCAGGGAGAGCTTCGATCCAGGTGTGGGAAAGTTACTCAGAGCATCTCAGCTTTCACGTGCTTTCACGATAATCACGTGTTATTTGTTCCGTTTCAGCCTCCAGATTTAACAGTTTCCACAGCAGCTCTCAGACGGCAGCTTTCCAGGAGTTTCTGCTCCGAGCAAACAAATACAGCCGGCTGCAGATGAGCGGCGACGACGGGGCTCAGGAAAGGAAGATCATCCTCGTAGAGGTGCGATGGTACAATACACAACACGCTAACGTGCAAGGAAACATCTAATAAACATAATAAACACCTGCGTTCTGTTAAGCGACAATTGGGTGCGAAAGTTTGCATCCCCTTAAGACCAACTGTGATGAATATAATTAAGTAATAAAAATGCTCAGATGGTTTTGTTTAGAATTTTATTCCTCTTTTATTATCTTTTGGATCCTGCCAGAGAATCAGGACTTAATTTTTTTTAGCTTTTATCAAACTATTTTCCTGTTATCTTTTTTTGTTAAATAGTAAAATAGAGGTCCTTTCATGAATGTAACTGTAACGATAAGTGACGTAACTGAGGTCAGTGTGGTTTGAACACACTTAACACTTCTCCCGTCAACGCTTCGTGTCCCTGCAGGATTTTCCAAATCAGTTCTACAGACAGCCGGGATGCTTGCACGACATCCTCAGGTGAGACGCAATGAGGTCATTTTATTACAGGATTGCAATCTAAGAAGGAACCAGGAAATGAGGCCGTGTGTGTTTCCCGCAGGCGTTTCGTGCGGACTGGGAGGTGGCCGCTGGTCTTTATCGTGTCTGACAGCCTGAGCGGAGACACCAGTTCCAGACTCCTCTTTCCTAAAGACATACAGGAGGAGCTGAGCATCCACAACATCAGGTTTGTATTTCAGTATGTTAAACTCTGCGGGTGGAGCTGAACGAAGACAAACATCAGCCTGTTGTCTGTCCACCTATCTGTCACCCTTACTCACACATTGTACATTTAAACAGGTCGTCTCTGTGTTTTCACTACTTTTCCCTCATGTTTATTCAGGCATCTCTTTAACCCTTCTGCTCTGTCCTCCAGTTTTAACCCCGTAGCCCCTACCAGCATGATGAAGGTGCTGAGTAGGATTGCGACTGTCGAAGCGAGCAAGGTAACAGTTGATAAACACTTTGTTGACTCATTTCAACACCTTCTGGCCCACTTTCGTGTCTGCTTTTACTCACCAGGTTTCGTTTTCAGAGTGCTGGGAGGACCTCCGTGCCTGACAAAGCGGCTCTGGAGCAGCTGTGCTCCGGAAGTTCAGGAGACATTCGGAGCGCCATCAACAGCCTGCAGTTCTCCTCTTTCACCGGTGGGTTCTCATGCAGGTTCTAACACAAGTCTGAGAAGATTGTTTTTTGTTTAGTTAACGCTATAGGATGTGACGTCGGTCCCCGGTAGAATTCATCTAGAGTTTTGCTTTTCGTTTATAAGACTCTGTGACCTGAGAATCTTCTTTGTTCTAACTTTCATCTCCAGACTTGTCTCTGGAAAAAAGCCTCTGGGCTTCTAAGAAGGGAAAATCATCCACATCTGCAGCAAAACCCTCAGCGAGACCCAAAGGCAGGGGTCGGTCCGCTAAATCCACCGAGGTGCTGGAGGAGAGCCCTGCTATTGGAGGAAAAGACGCATCCCTCTTCCTCTTCAGAGCGCTCGGAAAAATCCTCTACTGCAAGCGTCAGTCTGGATTACAGTTTAAACCCTGTTTCATTTGTATCGAGTCATAAAGTACATTAGAGTGACGCCGGTTTTAATTTCAGGAGAAAGCTATGAAGCTGGTGACGTCCCTAAGCTACCAGCACATCTTTCAGAGCATCAGAGGGACAAACTGCTGGTTGACCCTGAGGTATAAACACACACACACACACACACACACACACACAAGTGATACTAACACAAGTCTGCTCTCACAAATGGAGATGATGGAGTGTGATTCTGATAAGAATTGTTTAGGCTACTGTATAAACAAATGTATAAATAATAAATCTCTCTCTCTCTCTCATTTCTCATCAGCTTGTTATTGAGCGCTCTCACATGTCAGGCGAGTTCTTTAACCTCTACCTGCACCAGAACTACATGGACTTTTTCTCAGACGTGGAAGACGTGGCGCGGGCCAGCGAGTACCTCTCAGACGCCGACTTCCTGACAGCTGAATGGACTGTGAGTTCATATCAGAAAATTCAACAGTGACACGTGGTTAGTAGCTAAATGTAAAGAATTTCAAAGTGGGCCATATCTGGAGCTAAGGCTGCGCTGCAGCTGGATGCTGTCCTTAATGCCTGTTTCAGTGCTGTTTTTATCACGCACTTGTCCATGTTCACGCAAAATCTCCACCATCTGATGAGTCGCTGCATTAGTCTGACTCTGTTTAAAATGGCACTATCCATTAGGCAAAACCTTTTGTGGACACCAGTTGTCTTTATTAGGCTGCTTGATTGTGCTACCTGTACAGTCCAGGTCCACCATGTTGGAGTATGGATCTTCAGTAGCCACTAGAGGGCTCATCCACTCTAACAGCTCCCGCGCTCAGGCTGCTCACCAGTCGTCAGTCGGCTTTAAGCCACTCCACAAGCCCCACTGGCTGCATATTAACAAGACGGTAATGAGAAAATACACCAGGCTTGTTGTGTAGTCATTACTTACATATATGTAGAGTAATAAGACTGACACAGCAAAACGGAAAACCAATTTCATGGCTCTCTTAATATTGACGGCTCAGTCGCTCTTCATCAGCTTCTGTCTGACACCTGTAAGCCTCGTGACGGAGCTAGTGCCTTACCTGGCCAAGCTCAGCAACCCTATGAGGAATCAAGGTAACACACACACACGCACACACACGCGCACACACTGTAATAATCACACTTAGTACACCAAATGTTTATAACATGCTAGTCTCCATGCCCATTATCATAAAACAGTAAATTGTGTGTGTGTGTGTGTGTGTGTGTGTCACACACACACACACACACACAGTCGAGTCTATTGGAAGTAGGTTCTACAGCCGGTAGACAGAGAGTCCTCTAACGGTGGCAGGTAAGTGAGCAGAATGACTGCGAATACTTCTCTATAAGCAGCGTGTAGAGTAAGTACGCATTCAGAAAATATTGAAGCTGTGATCACTGGAATGGGGATATTGTTCAGGATCCTCAGATGGGCGTATTAATAATTTGTTTATTAATACTGTGGTTACAGTAGTCGTAACCATAATCTGTTATTCATTTTAGAGTAGATGGAGATCGGGACAGGGTGGGGATGGAGGCAGGGACTGCAAGGATGAGGTGGAAATAGTAATGGAGATGGGGCTAGCCAGGATGGGATGGAGATGGAGGGAGATGGAGTTTACAGTGATGGGGCTGGGTCAGAAATGGGGCCTGCGGGGATGAGTTGGAGATGAGGATGAGGTCTACGGGGAGATAAAGAATTGATCAGTCCTGGAAAGATGGAGTGGAAAAGGGGGTTGCGCTTGGGGGAATGGATTCCTCTCTCCCTACCTCAACGCTGAACGTATCTATTGTACCTCTAACTTTATTCCCAACCAAACTACCACAAACGCTCGATAGGGCTGATGGGGTGAGGCCAGTGTAGATGGAGTGGAGATGGGGCCTGCAGGGCTATTGTTAGGTATTCTGGAGATTAGCACAGAATTCCATGCAGCTCTCTGGAAGTTAACAGACTAATCCATGTCATTCTTTCAGATTAAAACTTGAAGCACTTTGTGATAAAGACCCTGGCCTGCTGGAGGTGGACAGTGATCATGAAGAGACAGGACCCCAGAGCACTGAGCCTGGCACTCAGACCACTCTGCCAGGAGATACCACTGCTGTGCCCACCCTCCCAAACAGCCAGGAGCCAGGGGGAGACCTCCCCGCCAGCCAGCCCCAGCCAACCACTGCCGAGGCCTTACTGGACGAGGAGGACCTTCTAATCGAGGAGTATGATAGTGACTGACAAATCACACGCTCCTGTTTCCTATATATCCCATGCCATTGTTGCCTTGAGGAGACCCGGTTCTTACGTTGTTTCTGCATCACTGTGTTTTTGCGTATGGTTTTATAATGTGAATAATGAGCAGGTTTAATATTTATTTGTTTCAGGACAAACAGTAGACAGTCTTTGTGTCGTGTGTATGTACATGTTGGTGTTATGGTGTTCTTATCGGACTCTGTCATAGGGTCCTACAGAACATGAGTGTTTATATGTGACCTTTATTAAAAAAAAAAAAAAGGCATTTGGACATTTCTACAATGCTCTTTGGTGTCCAGAATAATATAATTCTGACGTGTTGGTCCTTTAATACGTGCCACACTTGAGTAGGCAATAAAATCTATGTTTTGCAAGAAAACACAGGCAGAAACCCCACATTTGTCTTCGCGAAGTGTTTTAAGTCTCCTTACTTTGCCCACTAAACTCACTAAGGATTTTAAGTTTTTTTTCTTTTTAAACTTTGGTGCATTTACAATTTAAATTTAATATGGATAATCCCTATCCAAATGTAATTCCAATACACGTGAATGTATGAAACGACCAGGTCCAATCTGACAGGAATTTTGTCAGACAATGCCAGGTATGCAGGGTCCAAATGCTGGTGTGCTGCTGTATAAACACTGGATTTATCACTGAAAGTATAAAACTAATTCATAATTCACACAACAACATGAACAGGGGATGTCAGTTTGCTAATTTTGTTACAATTTGATAGGAATTATGGCTCTTTTCAGTGAGTCACATCATTTGACTCAGCTCACCAATAAGAGTCGACTCTTCTGGCTCCTAAACAACTCTTTGCCATTTATTTCTAACTTGGACAACAAAGTCTGTGATATTTGTGACCTCTGATTACAACTGGTTTTACAGTGTGTGATTTCAGCAGTCTTTTAAGATACGTCATTCTCTATGAGAACGTGGGATAATGTTCTCCACATCAGATTATAGGATGAAGATCCTCTAACGATAGACCTGTGTTTAAAGAACGGCCTGTTTATGTCATCAGTCAGCTTGAACAGGAAATAAGATTTTTTTTTTCTGTCCATAAGAACTTTTTCTGTCCATTCGTATGTTTCAGCTACACTTTTGTCATCTCCAATACAGTATTTTGTAGCTGTTCTGTGAGTTTTACCTTATCTTCTGCTGTCTTCTTATTGGCGGCTTTTAGATGAACTTCACAGCTTTTCTACGATGTGCGATTTTTGTCTGCGACAGAAACCAGATTACATTAACAGATGGAAAAACAACCTGGTTCATATACAGGATATGAGTCGGCTCTCAAAGTTCACATAAAAGATCCGAATCAAAGAGCCGACTCTTTCAGGAACGAGACACCTCTACAGTTTTTATATCAATAGTGATAGCTTTTTTTTTGCTTCTGGAGTTGTTTGAATCTTCAGAAACATGGATATTTTACACAAACGCACCAGAATAGTGTTATCACACTTTAAATGGTGTAGATCGTGTATCGTGTATAAATGTTGTAATCCCCCTTTAAAGCACACGCAGGAAGGAAAAACCCTGCAGCTCCATTAGATCCGCTTTAGTCGCAGCCTGGTGTTAGAAGTCGGGCTGGAAGTGTGCGACACACCCGTGTGTGCTGTGCGATCGCCGTGCTGTGGATGTGTACAGCCTGTTACCTTCCCAGATTAAACACATAAACCTTCTGATAGATGCTTTATTTCCGCCATCCTTCATTTTGCTCTGCTGCTCAGACAGGTGCTCAGGTTACAGGTGAGTTCTGCGCTTTCTTCCCACGTTTCCGAAACCTAATGCGAATTTTCAAGCCGAATTCTTCCTTTTTTAAATACTTAACCCTAGATATCTACAGATGTTTTGCTCTGGCATCGACCTCTGTGCGCTTTTCTGAACAGATTGCGCTTTAAAGCAGCAGATCAGCCGCCATTCTCCTCCACACACTTCACCTGCGTACACCTAACAGCAAACTCCACAGAGTTTCTATGTGTAGAACCTTTTCAGAAAAAGATTACAAGGAGAACCCTTTTAGAAAGCTTGAACTATTAACCAGCCGGAGAACCAGTTAAGGAATCATTTTTCTAAGAATTTAGGGCATTTGGGTTAATAATAAAACATCATGTCCTGAAGATTTTGTGAATCATTAATATAAGGAATAACACACTCAGTGTAGTGCTATTTTAGATAACTAATCAACGACAGTGTGGTGTGATGAAGCGGAGTCACAGTTACCACAACGAAGCTCATTATTTTCCTTTAACAGCACATTCCTCTTAAACCACAACTTCCCCCCCCCCAACAATTACAATATTTTACATTTATTAAGGAATGACATACTTTTTTTATCCATTTATAGTTACATTTAAAATCAAACTAGTTAATTTCTGTTCTGACTTACGTTATAGCAGTCGTTTCCCTACCAGCTTCTCTTTGCTGTCTCTTTTGAAGTTAATAAAACAAACAAACAAAAAAAAAACGCAGCATATTACCATGTTTCATGTTACCAGGAAACCACAAAGGGTAAACTCCTCTGTCCTGAAGACTTTCCCCTGCCAGTTACAGCTTATTACAAAGCACTGACACTGGAGACTCCTTCCATAAATGTTAAATACGTCTCCTTACAGAAAACTTAAACATATCAGCAATTTCTTTGCTACATAAGAGCATGTTGTTAATACTTTACTTTTCTTAATTTTTGGACTTTAGGCATGTTGGAAAATGTAAAGCAAAAATTTGTGATTTTAGAAAAAACACTGAAATTGTTCTTTACGGCACTGACTGCAGGTCAAGCTGGAAACGATGCACGCAGACCGAGAACAAGCGAGTACCACGGATCAGCCCTCAGAAGACGACATGGCGGAGGGAGATCTCGGGGATGGCACCCGGTCCGTAGGAGGGATTCGTCGGTCACGGAACAGGAGCAAAGGGGACTTTTTGGATCTGCTGCCCCAGACGAAACCCTCTAAGTGGGGCAGTGAGGGTGGGGGTGGATCTTTCTCCTGGACATCATGCAGTGCAATGTACACTGCTTTTAGAAAGGAGCTGGAGGCAGAGAGGATCTCTCAGTGGAGGATCAGAGACTCAGGTCAGTCTAAATAACCTGAAAACAGCCATAATGCCATCTTTAATAGACGCTATCTCTGAAATATGGATCAGCGCTTAGAGCACAAGTGATTTGACGTGTTTATAGTTGCTGTATGTTGGTCCTACAGTGCAGATGACATTAACTGACCGATCGCAAACAAAGGTTACTTGCTCCATTCTTTGGAGTTGTCCTCAATCTGTTGACTTAAGTGTCTCTAAAACGGGTCTCTCATGGTGAGCTAAAATGTAAATGTAAACATTTGTTCATGATGGTGTCCTCAGGCAATTATCCCATTACTTGATCATAAACTAAGAGCTAAAATGAGAGACAGACGGACTGAGAAACTGCGTCCTGTTCTGAGCTACTGGAACTTGTTGACTTTGGTGTGTTTGTGCCACGACAAAAGGCCTTTGTGAGCACGTGGTATTTTACAGCTTTGACAAAGCACCCGAACCTTCAGCAAAACAAACCTGGAACTAAAACATTTCCATAGTCATAATGAACGTATTATAATTATTAGTTAATTATTATTTCCTGGCAGAGAGCAGCGCCGGTGAGTCCAGTGAGGCATTGCAGAGGAGACTGCAGGAAGTAACAGAGGTACAACGACACTATCACACTGCGAGCGTTTACATCGAGTGTTTACAGCTCTTTACATTTTATTCATTTTGCTGCTTTAGGAGTCCCTTTAATTTTGGAATATGTATACACTGAGAGTGCACAGAGAGTGTGCACAGTGTTTTTCCCCCCACAGATCAGGGTAATCTTTTTAGCTTTTATTTAGTTGGAACACATGCACTTTATATTATCTTCAACTCCATTATTAGCAGGTGTATTTATGGACATGGACACACAACCTGCTGAGTATTGAGTGTGTGTTCAGGTGGGAGTGTAGATAAGTGATGGAGGAAATCATTCAGACAGCACTGATTTGAATTGAACATGCAGTTCAATTAAATTATTTACTCCGTCCCAAATGCCAGGATTTGGAAATGTCCCAAATGGCCGGGGCCAGGGGATCATGTTTATTATCCAACATGCCCTGGACACACTCTCGTTTCACAACATCCAAATAATGGTAATAACATAGAGAGTAATGTTAGCTGTACACACAGCTAGATGTGGTACCTCGAAACGACGAAATACAAGGAAACCAAGATACAAATGCACAAAGGTTTTAACAGAAGATGAAAAGTGTAATACAGAGCTAAGAATATTAATAAAATGCATATGAATTATCTTGACTTGTAAAAAGCACGAACCACACGAGAAGCAAGAAACAAGACCGGAGAAACTAGAAACATGAACATTCATTGACCAAGCACCTAAACAAAAACTCAATAAAAGTTTTGTCAAAGATTCTGGTCTTCAGCGCAGTGGAAAAAGACATAAGGCAGTGGAAAATATAGTGTGTTGTTCTGCAATGTAGGAAGTGGAGCTGTTGAGGACAGAACTGGAAGTGACACATCGACATCTTGAAGGCAAACACGAAGCTCTGAGAATCCTGCAAGGCCAAGTAATAAGCGCGCAGACGCTCCTTTCAATATATAGTGTATCATGAATATAATATATGCTTTTTGTTTTTCATTTGAATGTCCACTCGGGACAGCTTATTGAGCTGTGATTTTTTCCCCCAAAAGGCCATATTAGATAAAGCCACCAGTCACACCAAGATCTTGCTGCAGAAGAGTGAAGAGCGGACCAAAGCTCTGGAAAAGGTGACTTACACATTTATTACTGATTTTTTTAAATAGATCTGGACTGTTTATAGTGGGACAGTTTTGTTTTTGCTGTTGTGCTGGTAGAACGTGCAGATGTGTAATTCACATCTGGTGTGAATTATTAGTGCAACTATTATCTGATCACGACGTTCTCTGAACTCTCCATGTGCAGGAAGTGAACGCTTTGCAGTGGGAGATCACCTTCAACCAGGTGCAGTTTAAGAACGTAGAGCACGCGTGGGAGCTGAAATATGACAGGTAAGATTTTACACAGCATGAGAATACATTTTAAAACATGATGGCTTTGTGGTTCAAAATCGATTTTGCTTTCACAACACTTGGACTAAGGTTCACTGAAAAATGAAAAATAAAATACAAGTGTGGAATAGAGTGTGTGCAGAGAACCAGGCCTTGAGCAAAGCTCTTGATGAGAGACTGGAACAGCTCCAGGAGCTGCGCAGAGAGAACACGTGTAAGTGTAGATAAACTCTGAAGATGATGTTGCTGCAAATGATCTGAATATAATCAGGTTTATTGCTCTGTGTGTGTGTGTGTGTGTGTGTGTGTGTGTGTGTGTGTGTGTGTGTGTGTGCTAGCATTGAGTCAGCAGTGTCTGGAGCTCCTGGGCTTACTGAGCGCTCGGGAGAGAAGAGACTTCCAGAAAACCCAGCCACCATGCAGCCAAAGCAGAGAGGGATCTGCACTGGAGGTACCATGGATGGAGGGATGAGTGGAAAGAAAGAGAGGAACTTTGATTGATGGATGGATGGATGGATGGATGGATGAATGGATAGAAGTATTTTGAAGATGGAGAGCTGGTTGGATAGAAACCTGGTGGATGGAAGGTGGATGGATGGACATGGATGAATAGCTTGAAATGGCTATTCAATGGCTGGTAAAAACCTAGAAGTAATTGCCAGATTTCAATATGGAGAGATGTTGAAGTATGTTTAAACTGGTAGATAGATTCAATATGACAAAGTTGTTGAATAGACAGAAAGAAGGTGAGTGGTAATTAGGTGATGATGAAAAATAATTAGGGATAGAAGCTGGATTTCAAAGTTATAGGTTGGGGGATAGACATAAAGAAGTTTGGATGTATGAATGGATTTTGAGATGGAAGAGATTGTTGGATGCTTGGATGACTAGCCATAGATGATGATAGATAGATTTCAAGAATATTTGACGAATTAGTGGAAAGATGGATAGATAAGTGAATAGATGTATACAGATAGCTAGAGTGAATGATGGGTAGATAAAAGAATGACTGAATTCTAAGTAGGGTGGATGGAATGATGGCTGAATGAATGGGTTCACAGACAGATGTAGACAGGTTAAGGAATGGGCACAAAAAAAAGGTGTGATGAATGCATGGATGGATAGATTGTATAAGATGGATGCAGGTAGTTAGATGGCTATCTATTCACCATCCATAATTCTAGCTATCCGTCTATGCCCATCCATCTTCCTGCTGAATTTTCTATCCATTGATTTATACAGGTTTCTGATCCTTGCACTCATCCATCTCTCCAGAGGACAGATGGATGCTTAGCCACACAGAGGGAAGGTAATAAAAGTGTTAAAGGTGTACGGTGTGTTTCCCAGATGGCTGTGTATGGGGCATGTAAGTGCAGCTCCGACGCAGGAGAGCCGTGTTCCTGTGCGAAGAGTGCAGCTGCAAGCCGCAAACAAGTCCTTCAACTTAAACAAGAGGTCTGTATAAGTGAGTAAATTTTTTTATGTCCATCTGCATATACTAAAGTGTGTGTGTGTGTGTGTGTGTGTCTGTGTGTAGCTGGAGCTGCAGAGGAGGAGGAAGGATGAAGCGTACGTGATGGTGGACGCGTTCCGGATTGCATTCGAGCAGCAGCTGAGGAGAGGGAGCGAGAAAGTGCTGCAGCTGGCAGAAAGCGACACGCACACACCAGAGAGAGGTGCAGTAACTAACACACACACACACACACACACACACATTGCAGTA
Organism: Pangasius macronema; assembly: GCA_037577455.1. Taxonomy (NCBI): domain Eukaryota; kingdom Metazoa; phylum Chordata; class Actinopteri; order Siluriformes; family Pangasiidae; genus Pangasius; species Pangasius macronema. The sequence goes on along the minus strand of CM074968.1, from coordinate 1,364,617 downwards.
CTGAAGAACGGTATTAACGAAAACCATGTTCACCACTATGTTTTTAAAAATTGAGATTCTGATTAATCCGAAGGCGTTGATTACTTTTCTATAACAGCCACTCTGACAGTAGTGCTGACAGCTGGAAGTCACAAAAGCTTTGGTGAAGTTTTTTGTAAGGAGATGTTTATGTAACATTTACGGAAGGAGTCTCCGGTGTCAGCGCTTTGTAACAGTCAGAGATAAAGCTGTAGCTTTAAGTTTTCTGACATCTTCAGGAAAGAGGAGATTACATGTGGTTTCTTGGTCGAGAGGAAAAAAGAGAGGCTGGTGAAGGAACAGATGTTTACAGCTGCTATAGCATAAACAGTAACAAGAACGAAGGTGTTTCCCGGACATTCCACAACACTGAATGTAACTATAAATGGATAAAAAGTNATGTCCTATTTTTAAATAGATAGGAATTTTGTAATCATTGGCATAAAACACTTTAGGGTGTACTTTTATAGGAAAACAAACAACTTTCAGGTGGTAACTGTTACTCTGCTTCATCACACCTACACTGTCATTGATTATTTTACTATAACAGCACAGCACTGAGTGTTTTACTCCTTATTTAATATTAACCAGCATATTGTCCTTCAGATATCACAGTCATACTAATGTGTCATCACATCACAGGGAAGCAGGGCTCGGCTGGCGTGACTCAGGCGCTGAAGAGATTTCTGCCGTCTCTCAGAGAAGGAAAAGTCCCGAGCAACCCGAAAGAAACCCTGCAGCTGCTGCTTGATCTGGTGTGTATTCCATTCATAACATGCCAACTAGATGTACAGAAGGAACACACTCTATATTTGATCTTCATCTACATTATTAGCTGGGATATTTACAGACACACCGCTTGCTGAGTATTAAGTATGTGTTCAGGTGGAAGTGGAGATAAGAGATGGAGAAAAACCATTTAGCATTGAGAGAAACCCAAACACAAACTAGGAGATTAAATGCAAGAGCAATGTTTATCATCTGTTTCAGCTGAGTGATAAAGAGGAGGCCTTGGCCCATCAGAGGAAGGTCAGCTACATGTTAGCACGGAGCTATGAGGACCTGGAGAAACGTCTTCAGGCACAGCTCAAGGAGCTGGACATCTCACACAATGGGGCTGAATTTAATCAGGAAGCGGGCAGATCCAAATGCATAGTGGACTCTAAAGCTGATCATCCGTCACGTTCATGTGAAAGTTTACCGGTGGTCATGGACGAGCATGAAGAGAAGACGAGAATAGTGGGTTCACAAAATGAGGGCGAGGGGTAAACAGGAGGAGTAAAGAGATCTGGAGACCTTAAGAAAAGAGACTGACTCAGCATTTTTTTCACTGTCGTCAAAGTGTTATGAACATTCTGAATGCTGAAATGTTATAAGACAATCAATAAGACAATGACTAGTACTGTTTACAAGGCATTGTATATGATTTAGATATGGTTTGTTTTGCACATTTGTTTATCTTTATTTCAAATCTGCTTAAGTTGAAATGATTTTTTTGTGTAAAATAGTCTGCTGACAGGGGGTGGAAAAGTACTGAGAAATTATACTTGAAACTATAAATCTTGCTAAATTAAAAGTATCCAACCAAAAAATTACTTCTAAATGTAATCATGTATTAACAAGTAAAATGTAAATGTTTTTAAGAAATGATTGGATGGTTTTAAACTAAAATGTAAATCAAATACAAATAAATGTATCTGTTCTGATGTATAGTGTACAATCCATTACTAGATCTTTTGAGATTTTATATGACTACTTTGAAGGTCTAAATAATGTAAAAAGTAAATATATGTTGGAATACAGTTAGGTAAGAGTATTCAATTGAATGAAAAATACTCAGGGAAAGTATAAATAACCCAATAATAATAATAATTAAGTATAAAAACAATGTACAATTACTCAAGTATAATTCCACTCCTGTCAGCTGAACCATGAAGCACATAATTGAAATCTGCCTTTTTAATCATTTTATGTACTTTGAAACACAAAATAATTTTTTAAAGCTTTTTTTAAAATATGTTTTTTTTAGTTTAAAAGAGAACGCCAGTGATGGTAATCATTCAAAAGAAATAAAGAAAGAACCCAAAGCGTTCACAATTATTGTACTTAATTTCCCAGTATGCAACAAACCGGAAGTGTGCGCGCTTAATTCTGTCCGTGTGGAAATTCCGATCAAATGTTTCGCTCGTGTTAAGTCCTGTGTTTTGCTAAAGCCTATGGGACTAAAGAAACTCGGTTTGCGGCGTTATTGTGTATTAGCCCTGGTCATAGTTGCAGGTGTGACATGGATCAGCTGTTTTATGAAGTCTGAAGCGCCATCCAGTGATACAAGTTAGTTTATTTATCTAACTAAACCTTGTTTTCCGGAATCTCAGAAACTGCTCTGTTGTGAATTTTACTTTTGCACTACAAAGCGTCTGTATTTAATTGTTGATATAATGAGGATAGAGTCAGTACACATAGCCTCTTTACTCACCAGGGGTTGTTTTTTCTAGACCGGCACTGAGTGCACTGTTTGTTCTTGTCGCATACTGAGTTTTGTTGTAAACAAACCAACAGCAACTTTTTCAGCAGCTGCGGGATCAATGCCTGACCAAACTCTGGACTACTTCCTCAAGAAGGGCACTTTAAAGGACCACAATGCTGCAGATATCCAGTGGTATCATGCAGCCAACAGCAGGGACAAGATCACTGAAGCACTCCGAGGTCAGAGAGTAAATCATACACATCAAAACAACAACTTATTTATTAAATGTATTAATATATACTCAAAACTGTTAAACCAACTACCTTTTCTGAAAAAAATTATAATTTCAAATGCAGGACAGTCACTAGTGTGGCTAAGTAGCATCTAGATTTGTTGCACAAAGAAGCCTAAAACATCACCAAATCTAGTTACAAAGACTGCTCACTAGAAGTCACCAGATAAGGTCATAGACTAATTTTCATATTCATTTAACCATTATGATCATTTGCAAATCAAAACGTGTAACATGAAGTAGGAAAGACTTTCTGAAGACACTTACCAATCACCATTGTTCCCACTGCCCAGTCACTGACAATGGTGATTGGTTGCTGGGAACATAACCTTGTGCAAACAAAACTAGTCAGGCTTTACACACTGCTGATGAGTCTCGTGAACCTTTTCTATGAACTCGTATAACCAGCAGCTGTGATGTGAGCTGGAGAGCTGTATTGAGGGCAGGAAAGTTGCTGATGTCTGCTCAAAAAGCCACTAGATATACTGCTAAGCTCTTTTCTTAAATAATGTCTCTAAAGGGTTCCTCAAACAGTTCTCTGGTGACAAAGTCTCTATTTTGGGAACACTGAGTTAAAACAATAGTTATAATGTTCTCACTCAGGGCTGTGGCTTTATATTATATCCTTTTTGAATAGATGACTAATCCAGTCATCAATATCACTGAATAGACCCCATTCTTGATTTAAAAAAAAAATTTGCTCATAAATTACAGATCCTTCGAACTTCATGTGTTTATTCCTAACTAGCTTTGATTTAGGAACATGGGGAATGTAAATCAATGGGATTAGAACAAACCAGCTGCTGCAGAACAACTGAAGGAAAGTGGAATATTGTGCAGGACATTGTTGGATTAGGACCTAAATTGTGCTCTTTCTTATCATTCGTATGTTAGATAGCACACAGATGATTGAAGCTGATGTACTTCTCCGGGGTCGTGATCCAAAGGAACCCATAATGGCACATCCACCAGATAATGACAGTGACATCACACTGCAAGACTGGCTGAAGATGGTGGCGAACTCAGACAAAGGCATCAAACTGGACTTTAAAAGGTTGGAGAACATTGTTGTAAATACAGTTGGGTGCAACATTTTGTGTCACCTGTAGGTATTTAATGTAAAAAGGAAATTGTATCTTTATTTTAGACTGCTGATGGGAATTAGGGCTCCTTTAAATGAGTCAGAGAATTTGGCTCAGCTCACCAATGAGTCGACTCTTGGCTCCCAAACAGCTCATTGCCATTTATTTCTAAACCAGACAACAAAGTTTGTGAGTTTTTTGACCTCTAACTACAGTTGGTTTTACTCTGTGTGATTTCAGCAGTCTTTTAAGATTCTCATATGTCATGCTGTATGAGAATGTGGGATAATGTTCTCCACATCAGAGTACAGTATGTAGATCCTCTAACGATAGACCTGTGTTTAAAGAACATTACTATGTTCTGTATGTCATCAATCAGCATGAACAGGAATTAAGATTTTCCTGTCCATTTGTTTGTTTCAGCTACAATTTGCCATCACCAGTACAGTATTGGTAGCTGTCCTGTGCGCTATCCTATGTCATCCTCCTATTGGCGGCTTTTAGACGAACACTGTAGCTTTTCTTTTACATTTTGGAATTTTTTGTGTGCGACAGAAAAGTACACCAGATTACATTAACAGATGGAAAAACAACCTAGTTCATAGATGTGATCATGCAAGATTTATTTTTACCAGCACTTTTAAAAACAAAATGATCACTGTGTTTATTATTTCTCCTATTTATTATATGAAACTTTTCTTCACTGTGTAAATGAGCAAATTCTGGTATGGTTCCTGCGATAGCGCTTCCTACTTTACATGCAAGTATGAATACTTCACCCTCTGCGAGCATACATGCACAAAGAAGTATAGATGGGTCTTGATTCAACACAGCAGGGCTCAGATCCTTCAGAGCTTGATTATCCATCCCAGTTTCTTTGTTCTCTGTAGCCTAGAAGCAGTGGTGGTGTCGATGGCACTTCTGGACAAGGTTCGAGATCAGCTGAAGGGGCCTGTGTGGATCAATGCAGACATCCTGCCAGGGCCTGGAGGCACAGCCACACCTTTAGATGCCCAGGCCTTTTTACAAGCAGTGGCTATGAAAGCAGAGGGAGACGTGCTTTCTTTGGGCTGGACCACTGGATGGTCTCTGAATACGGATAACCCAGGTAAAACATGCCTGTTTTTTTTTTCCTGGGTGGCAGTTCTTCTTGCATAGACATCAATATGCATCGACTTGGTGCATATCATATATAAAATATACAGTTATGATGTAAACATATTGTGTTTGAAGGTCTATTGGATGAAATCTTCTGTTCAATATTAGTTGAAAAGTGATCCATTTAACTTAGTGTGGTGTTCCCATATCCCATGTCATGTTTTCTGATTGATTACCATAATCAGAGGACGATTGAGGAGGCCAAAGGAGATCTTGATTGACTTGATTGAGTTCATTTTTAATACCAATTGATGTTTCACATTTTTCTCTTTTTTTTATATCCTTTATGGGGTCTAAGGTTACAGTTGGGAGATGGTTCAGCAGATGGAGGCGCTGTGCAAGAACCTGACACAGCCTGTGACATTCCCAGTGCGAGCAGCTCTTTTGCCCCAGTCCTTCGTTCAATTCCAGTGGCTCTTGCAGCAGTCAGACAGGTGAGACTTTTCATTTCAACATGTCAATCTCTGCAGCACATCAGTATTCGGCATACCAAAGACAATTAAGGCTGTTCTGCACCCTATTTGCTTCTTAAGTGCTTGTTAGCGGTGAACTATTGATTGCCTGCTTGATTGGATTCGTGTTGTGTAACAAAAACAGTTCATCAGAATGCCACTGCCACACGATTGGTGTAATTTGGTGCCTGCCCCCCAGGTATACGTGTTTGTCACCAGAATAGAAGCACTCAACTGAGGTGAAAGGTGCATTGGAAGAGTGGGGAGGGGGATCTCATAGAAGGAGGCTTGTTCTTATCTCCCTTTTCTAGGTCTAGTACACTTCAGAGGGCTGGTTTCTCTCCTTGAGTTGTGCTCTAACAGTGACCGCGCAACCTAATGCTGTCCTTCGCTGCAACAGCACATGAAATATTTGTCAGCTCAATACTTCATTAGCAAGTTGACACACTAGTGCATTTATCAAAGTCTTGTCAGAGGGATTTTCTTGTTAGCAAGTTTGGCACCTCTGAATGTCTGTAGATAAATTTTGCCAACTTTTGAACGGTAAGGAAAATGAGGACTCATTTCTTCTCAACACTTTTACACGTCTTGTAGAAACCTGACTCTGAAACACCAATGGATGACCCCTTAGATGAATGTGCCCTAAAAATAATAATAGAAGTAAAACATCTGGGCTTTAATCTTTTGGCAAATTTTATAATGAAACATTCTCATAATGTGCTCAGAATTTGATTAATTTGGTACCAACTCAAGAACACCTTGACTGTTGGGTCATTGTGTGGTTGTTTTAGTCTGCAATTGACTAAGAAGGCAAACGCACTATGGTTTGAAATTAAATAAAAGATGCGGTTGCCTTAGTTACAGTTCTTATCCATATTCAATATTCTAACAATGATGTTTCGATGCCTCTGATCCCAGTATGCACTCCACTGGTTTTGTGGCACTAATTTATGCTTCATCTTGCTAAAACATTTTCCACTTGTTGTCCATCTCTCTCTTTCAGATACACTTTGACCATATGGACAGGCCAAAGTGATGTGCTGAATGTGGAGGATCTGTTACCCTACAGGCAAAACTTCAGCAAGTCCAGAATCTACTATGATCTCTTGGAGAATCAGATTTCAAAGTTTAAAAGCTTACCTGGGTACACAATATCACAATTAGAACAGAGCTAGGAGTTACTCTCCATTAAATTGGGTACAGAAAGTGAGGAATGTGTATTGGATACACCATACAATGATGCGCCATACAATGATCTACAAGACATAACTTAGCTGTAAAGTGAAGTAAAATGTATATACTGAGTTACTGTTTATTAGCTGTTTTTATTTTCAGTATCAGAGAATTTCTTTATTTTCTGGCTGCTCTTTTTCTCCTTTATGATGTTTAACAGTGAACACAGAACAGATATTTTGTCCAGTGTCTGATTAATCAGAATAAATATTCACACACTATTTCCTTCATGTGAGCATTGACTTGATATCTGATACAACACTGTGCAAAGGTACATCAGTGCACTTTATTGTCCAAAAATCTCCCCAAAGTTGGCCAGGCGCTTAATCTGCTCCGTTTGCATGGAGTGTCTTCTCAGAAGAGTCTTTTTGTTCTTCTGGTCTCGGGGAAGGCTAGGGGCACAGGGAACAAAATGCCTTTGACCAGGAGCAACAGGTATGGTTACAGTTCCAGCTGCAGTGGCAGGAACAGGTTTGGTTCCCCGATCAGTGCAAGTGCTGGTGATGTTAACTTTGATATCCGGAATAGGTGCATGTGGGTTTAATGGTGGCAGGTAGCCTGGCCGAGTCTGTGCGATATGATCCAACAGAAGAGCCCCAGATCCTCTGCGCTCCATCATTGCTGGGCTTCTCCTTTGGACTATGCTTTCCAGAGACTCCCTTGAGCCAGAGAGGGTTGAAGATCGGCTGTAAACTAGCTTGCGCTTTTCTGTTCCCCCTCCTCCCACTGTGCTGGCTTTGCCAAGCTCGTCTGACTGCTGACTCCTAAACTGAGGTAGTTGGGAGTCTGAGCTGTAGTGGTCCATCCCAATGTTGCGGCGGCGCACAACATCCTGGAGGCTGGACACAGCCAGGTTGGGCAGGCAGTCTGGGTCTCTATCCATAGGAGTGGTCTCACTGCCTGAAGCTTCTTTATGGAGGTTCTGGTGTGAGGCTGAATGTGGCAGTGAAACACCATCATAGGACATTTTCCTGCTTAGCCACTTCACCTCTTTCTTTTGTTCTTTCTCTGCTTCTGTTGCTTTGTCCAAGGCTCTGAGCAGACCAGTGGCATCCATGCTTTGATGACGTGCAACTGGTGGTGCTCTTTGAGACAAATGACGATGGCTGTTAAAGCCAAAAGAGAGCTCTTCTTCTGGGGTGATATCTAGGAGCTCCTCTGTGAAGGATGATGCCTTGCTTTGCTGAAGTAACAGGGATGGTGGGATCTTTAGCCAGGGCTCCGAGTGTAGCCTTTGAAGGTGAAGAAGCTTGGCTACACCGGCGGCTCGCAATGGACTTGGGTCCCTTGTAGGTGACCCTGCCCTTGAATTAGCAGTGGTTACAGGGGTAGAACCCATTGTTTGGTTTTCTGCCAGGTTTAAAAGGGCATTTTGTGACTGACTTGAATGTGAGGAAACATGAGAAGGAGAGAGTTTAATTTCAGAGGGTGACATGCAGACAGTAGTAACACAATGCAACCGATCCTCCAAATCTGGTGGTGGAGGGACATTCAGATACTGTTTGGTCATTTGTCTGCCAGAGGGGAGTTTATCTGTGGTAATAATGATGACCTCCTTGCCTTTGGCCTTACAGGCATCTAGTAACACTCGCAGCGCTTCCTTGTCGCCAGCGTTAACAGCATACACTAGTGCAGAGGAACCAGAGTGGTCCTCTAAACTCAGATCAGCTCCATTGGACAGCAGCTGAGACAAGACCTCCTCCCCAGCTCGCTCCACACAGGCATGCATTAGAGCAGTCTTACCAGATTTGTCCTGGATATTTGGGTCGGCACCATTCTCCAGCAGATACCTGTGGAAACGTCGGAATTACAATTTGATTAAGGGAAGTCCTAAATGCCAAATAATTAATTTTCAATTTGTAGTCCTTGAGTAAGCTACCCGACTCATTGGACAGTTATTAAACCCTGCTGTAAAGTACATCTAACCTCGTATTAAGCTAACAACTGAATGCTGGGACAACTGGGATATCACCAAAGCATGCTGTAGGTAGGACAGTAGTTATGTAGCTTCCCTGCTGTTAAGTCTAACCCTAGTTATTACAAACATGCTATTTATTTGGCCTTTCAATATAGGCCTTCAATCAGCAATGACGCAACCCTAATATATGTATACATTAGTATGGCCCCAATAATGTTGAAATCTGGGTCTGATGGTAGTCAGTTCGGTGGTCTTTGCAAATGACGAATCATGTCTTAGAGTCAGCGACTTGAGCAGTGTATACCTGACTATCTTGTGTTTGGGCACACTCTGAGCATCAGTATGATGAGTCTTGCAGGCAATCATCAGTGGTGTCTCTCCGCGCTCATTGCTCTCATTAATATAAGCCCCACCTTCCAGGAGCAGACGTGTCAGTCGCAAACGGCAAAGATATACAGCCTTTAGAAGGGAGTTGCCGTCGGTCCACACCTCTGTGGAATCCTCCATGACCTCTTGATGTTTCAGACAGGCAGATGGCTCTATCATTTAAGGACTCATGGACAAGTTGGAGGGTGCCTGAGCTTTGGAGAGCTGCCAGTGAAAGACAGTTCAGATAGTCAGGTATGTACTAATATTTATGATGTATGATAGTATGTCCATGACTATTATGCTATTAAACCATGCAAAATAGATTACAGTTTTCATTGTTAGATATGTCATTTTTCTGTATTGGCATTTTCCTTAAATCAGCATGCTGGCTGTTTCTCAAGAGCTTGCTCCTCCTAAATGAGTACTAATGACAAACATGTTTCAATAACCGTGGTGCGACATAGTGAACATAGTAAACTATTAGTAAACTTTATTATGACATACTATTTTAGTATACTAAAGACGCAAGCTCTCTCGGCTGTCTAACCCCTTTACAAGTCTGTAAATTACGCCGCTGACCCAAGGTCGCCATTTTTTTCCTCCTCAATGTGTGAATTGAAATCAGGATGTGAAAAAGTTCTGCCTTGAAAAACACAGAAGGAATGAAAAATTGGTGGGCAGAATGCAAGTAAGGCCCTGATCTATCCTGCACCATTTTAGATTGTGCCAGGCATGATCAGAATGCATTTGCTAAGAGCCAAAGGGGGGGAAGAAACCATGCTGAGTTGTTCAAAAGATTAAACTACTCCTTTGGCTCACTGATGGAGTCTATTGTGTTTATGACCTTGTCCTCAAATCTGAAAGTGCTAAATCTAAAACTCCAAAGTCTGTCACATTTTTGTTGTTGAAGAGACAGACTGTATATGATTTTAAAAGTAAGCTTAACAGGATTCTCAGCACACAGTATGTACAGACAGATGAGTAGTATTGAGACATTATTTTTAAAAAGAGGTACAGACATTAAACTGCTTTGAGGCAAAGAGCTAGACATTTAGCATGTTTGATATATAGGAGCATGAGATATTTAATTAGTTAACTGTGGATTTTATAAACAAATCAGTGATTTCAGCTGAGCAAAATTTCAGCTGTACTTGAAAGACTATATGATGGTTTACTCAGTGTTTTCATTTGTGTGAATAGCATTTATACATCTATCTAAATCTTGTACATTTAATCGCAGATTATTTTGTACCTTTTATGGAAACTAATTACACCCTGCCCAAATTTATCAGCATGGTGTATATGAAATAAAAATATGCAAGCAGGAAATGGCATGTGCAACCCTCTTGATTGGAGTACACACACTCTACTGGTAGGACACCTAAGCTCTGGCTCCTAATGCTGTGCACCCCTGGGATGGCATTTATAGCCCCGGCGTGCTTTGTGCGCTCTTCTCTAGGCCTTCAATCGGTCTCCTGAACAGAGAGAATCCTTAATGACTCCTCTCTCTCTGTCTGCCAGGAGCTGAAGAGCGCGGAACAAACAAGCATCACTGGGCAGATCAGGGCTTGAGATTGAAACACAAGTGGAACACCAAACAGGCCACTTGACGCACATGTGCAGAGTGGTGATTCATGCTAGATATCGCAATAGGCTACATAGCCCATTTGTAATTCTTTTGTGCCTATTAGTCATGGGTTTTATAAATTACAATGTGCAAAGGTCAGCTCTATGTATATAAAGCTACTTTAATGCTTCTAAATTTGACCAGAACTGGATTGGATTTGTCATGTTCCATTTCGAGTTAAACTATAAGACAGTATATTTTTGCTTTCTCTATTTGTATCTGCAAACACATTCATATTTTGCACTAAAACACTAGTTTAACAGCAGCTAAACTTAATCATGACTAAGTCCATACTCCTCGCTGAGCTTACCTCTCGTTTCCTGCAGATCTTCTCAGTTCTCGAACAGGTTTGGTTGAAGTGGGGGTCTCTCACTATAGCGAAAAGGCTGAGTGTTATCCAATACAGCAGATGAAAAAGAACTGATGAGTCAACAAGTGGTGGATAAATGAGCCCGAGAGTGTATGAATGTGTGCACGAGAGAAAGGGAGCGTGAACGAGGGAGCAAGAGAGAGAACAGGTGTGAGAGCTCTCAGGTCTGTATGCAGGCGGTACCTTACTGTAGAGCGTGTGCACGAGAGAGAGACAGGAACAACGCAGTGACGGTGGCTTTCGCATATCGAGCGTCAACGCAGGATCGGGTTATTATTCTGACGTGAATGAAGTGGCTGAGCTTGGAGTTATTCCGCCCCCACAACCAACACAGTTCCACTGTCACTGCATCCCTGACCTAAAGGCCAAAGCAGTGTGCTGGCATCACCATGACGCTGTTTTTTTTCTTTCCTCCCATGATGTGGTGATGCTAGCACGGTGGCATTGACTGTGCTGACGACTAAAAGCAATTGATGTACTTTAGAACAGAAGATAGCAAACAATTAAAAGAGGGAGTGAAAAAAGGGAGAAAAATATCAATAGTATTGTTTGCGTCACTATTAAGAATTTCAAATTGACAAAAATCTTCTCTTTACTGAGAATCCAGTTTCTTATCATTCTGCTGCCTCAGTTCATCTCCACAGTGAACACACAAAAACGACAGCACAGAAAGTTTCCCTCCAATTATACTTGATTAAAGTAAACCATATACTTGTTTCACATGAGATAAAGTCTAAAGAACTTTGATTTTATTTCACATTAATGAAGGGAACAGGGCTTCCAGGCTTGTTTTTAACATGTCTGTTTTGTTCATTTAAAAACTCAAAGAATGTAAAACATTGTGAGGCATGAATAATTTCGTAAGCACCAAAGAATTAAAAATAAAAGGGAGACCAAATCCCTCAAGTAAAAACAAAACAAAACAAAACAAACAAAAACAGTCATATAAAATTAAACACATTCTGATTAATTTTCATTCTGATTAACACACTAATCTTGGCTATTTGTCTTAGGAAAATAATCAGGATGTTTACCTGGTTTGTTTTTGTTTTTTTAATTTATTTTATTTCATGGACTCCATATGAAAGTATGAATGGAGTTGATGAGCAACATACCAGAAAAAAAATCCCCATCTAAATTTCACTATTATTTATATCTCTGTGGGTTCGTGCCCCTTTTAGAACTTTATATTCATAGCTGATAAACAAAACCAGAGAATGCACTGGTACAAGATAATGCACACTATATTTAACACCATCTCATACTGGGTATACATGTATGCAACTGATGTTACTGCTGGTAGCAAAAGAAGGAACCTGGCTTGTCTAGTGATTCCATCTGAAATTAAGTCCAAGTGTCTTTTAAGGAGCAAGAAAGGGGAGACGGAGGGTGGTGGCATCGGGGGGTAACTGACCTGCCGATCAGACTAATTTCCAGCTTAGTGTTAGCCTCCTGCTGGGACCTGAAACCAATCAGCCTCAAAGGTTAGAGAGGATTGCAGCCTTTGGTTTTTGTTAATCAGGGCTGTTTCAAGGGCTGGGGCATTAATGCAGGGAGAAAATTGTGTATTTGTGTGTGATCCATAAAGATATTTATTCAACCTAAGCATATGAGAACTTTTGTTAATAATTAGCTCTTGAGACGAAAGACAGAATGCATATTTATGAGAAGAGCGAGGACGGGCCATGTGGGTTGAGCTAAACAACAGCCATCTCTCTCTCTCTCTCTCTCTCTCTCAAAAAATGGAGATGAGCTCTGAGTGCAGGGATACAACACGGGAAGGATGAAATTCAGAGATGAGGCTTTAACTAGAACATATTAACAGCTGGAACAGCATTTAAATCTTTTGATTTTAGGTTTCAGGGAATTACGAAAATGTGGTTTGGGACTTGATGTTACTTGGCTACAGAAATAGTGCCTATGAGCACACACAGATCTCAGTAATAAGCAGGTGTGTAAGGTCTTTCAGCACCACTCATCACTGTTCCACACTCTCATACACTTCAAATACGTACTGCAGCCCGTTTTCCTCCTGCAACCCCGCTGGCACTCCGGGGAACCTGCGTGAAAAAACGGCAAGAGAAAGAGGAGACACATGAAGCTCTGGGTTCTTATGGGTAGAAGAAAAAGCAATCATGACCAATGAAACGCTTCTTGTATTCTGCTTCATTTCTAAGACACTTTGGATAAAAATGGCTGCCATGAAGTTCAGGGCTTACAAATAGTTTATGCAGGATTATACCACCGTGCTTCCGACTGGTCAGAAGGAGAAGGTGTTGATTGATTTTCTCTAACAGCAGCTCTGACAGTAGTGCAGCTGCAAATCACGGCTTAAATGTTAATGTTCCGTTTCTATAGTAACAGCTCATTCACAGGGACTTGCATGGTGGATGCAGAATGTGCATTATAAACACGTGCGGAAAAGTGTTGCTTTGGTGAAGTTTTCTGTGAGGAGATGTTTATTTATCTTTTATGGAAGGAGTCTCCAGTGTCAGTGCTTTATAACAGACAGAGATAAAGCTATAAATCACAGTTACACAGGACAGTGAACTTTAACATAACAGTAACGTAAAAAGCTGTGTTCTTGTTGTGTTAACTTCAAGAGAAAAGGGGGAGGAGGAGAGGCAGGTGAGGGAACAACCGTTCACAGCAGTGGTTTAGTGGGGTTTTGTGAATAAAGGGCAATCTTGGAGAAAGGGAGTAAGTGATTTAGCTTGTGTGAGTGTGCAGGAGTGTGAGAGACTTTTGAATTTTGTTTGAATTAATTGCTGTGCTGAGAAGCTGAGCGAGGAAGAACCCCCAAAAATAAAAATACAGCACACTCATCACACGTGTCGTTCATCAATAAATAACAAATCGCTTTAACTGTTGGTAAACTGCTGTGGTGTAAGAGGAATAAAACACCCTGGGATGTGCTGTTATAGGAAAATAATCAACATCAGGGTTGCAAGAAGAACTGTTTCATCACACCATCGCCAGTTATTTTCCTAAAACAGCACAACACCGAGTGTTCCTTACAGAACACACAGCAAATTAAAAGTGCACCGGAGGGGTATGGTCAGCTCCAGAATTATTGGCACCCGTCAAGAAAATGATCAGAACTGACTGTATGAAATAAACATTACACACACACACTCACCACTGAAATGATTAGCGAAATTACAAACATTGCCTACACAAAAAGAAACATGCAAAATTGGCGTAAAAAAAATAATCTGCAGCTGGCTGATGTGTTTCAGTTTGAGCTACGTATCTACAAACGTAGCAGTGCAACTAAACTGCTTATACGAACACCTGCGCGCNACACACACTGCACAGACACACACTGCACATCTGTTCAATGAGATAATAATAACCATAATGGCATGTCATCCTCCCAGTGTTCCTCTGAGTGCCACTCCAAATGGGCGTCTGAGTGGAAGAACTTGACGTTAATGCCTCGGGCCACTTTCACATTACGCAAGAGCCTTTTAGGGCTTTTCTAGAGCCTCTGTCGACTGTTTCGGACTAACTTTGGTGTGATGAACACAAACGACACGTGTGTGTGCACGAGCCAACAAATCCATTTGCACTATTGTAATGGAAAATCAGTGTTGTGGAGCACATCAAGCCAGTGTGGCCTGGATGGTCACGGAGAACCGGAACGAGCTTTAGTTTTTGGAGAGGGAGAAGCACAAATTGAGACCTTTTGCATGATTTCAAATAAAACCTGAAAATAATAGATTCCAAAGATGTAACGTTCTCCTCTTTGGTTATTAGCACTATTAAACTAGCTGTTGGGACGTTTCCTGCTGTCCTGGTGATGTACTGAGTGACAATTTTTACATATTTTTAATCCTTTGGCTCTGATATGTTGCAACACAGCCAATCAGAAAGATGAAACTTCCTCTGACACACAAAAAGAAAGAAATGATACTAGAAAAATGGCCAAGTGACTAGTGTTTCACTCACTCAGGAAGGAGCCTGAACTTGTCTAGATCGATGTTAGGAATGAACGTGTCGCAATCAAACTGCTTCAGGATCCTCGTTACAAACAGACGCCGGCGTGCCGAGCTCTCCATCGCCTCCTGCCAGAAACGAGACATTTCACAAACATGAGAAACGCTCAAGAAGTGTTCACAAATATTAACAGGCCCCTTATTCTCCCTCTGAATACAATGTACATAAGCGTATTGTTATTATTGCTGCTGTTTGGTGTAGCGCTGGACAAATACAACAGTATAATGTCTATATTGTGATAAAGTGGATCAAAAACTATCGCATTTAATTTCATAACATTTAGGTTTTTTTTTTTTTTTTTTAAACAATTACGGTTTTTGATTGTAAGCAGCTGATTTTTATTTTGTTTACAATTTTAAAGATACAGTACAACATTGTATTTTCCCTCCTTTACACTGTGAAATAGTCATATGTTTAAAGAAACATATCCAAGATGTACCTTTATTGATCCCCTGTACAGGAAATTCAAGAAATCTGGTAGTTTCTTATCACGTACGTTTAACATACAGTGTATTAAGTCCATTATGTACCACAGAAATGTCTGAGTACTGTGAGATGATATTTTAGTCATATTCCCCCCTCACTGTGAATATCTTTCATAACTAAACAAAGGATGTTGATGTTCCTCAGGAGCAGCAGTGAATACCGGCAGCTCAAGACCATTCTACAAGAAGGATCTCGGAGATAAAGACAGGCTGAGGGAGGAGAAAGAGAAACAAGAAACAGTACCATGGAGAAAGAAGGGGGCTTTTATAAAAAGCGTCCTTGAGCATCACTGTTGCCATGCCAACCAAATGGAGACTGCGAGAAACATGCAGCATGGTGTGTGTGTGTGTGTGTGTGTGTGTGTTTTTTTACAGTTAGAAACTTTATTGCCGTACAATACAGACACTGGAGACGAACTCAGGCGATTTATTTTCCCCCTTAGCTTATCTCAAGTGTCTTTACGAAGTAACATTAGTTAGAATTACTTTTGGTCTTAAGCGCTGTTCACACATACAACATAAAATATCTTATAGGCCATTAAAAGAGAGCTGTTTAAAGTAGAATTACTTAAGCAGTAATTAAGTAGTGTTCAAAATAACCACAACTAACCATTTAAAGATGACTCATTACGTACATTACGAGTGTGGTTTGGGACACAGCCACACTGGAGTGATGTTTATATACGACTTTTACAGCGACTAGGATGTTATCTGGGACGCATCCACAGTGAGCAGATGTTTATGATGGCGTTTGTTATATCTTCTGTAATAAATAAAGGATGTGGTTTGGGACACGTCCACAGTAATCACATATCGGGGAGGTATTGTTAATGATGTTAATGTGACCTATATAATGACCAGGGTGTGGTTTGTGACACGTCCACAGTGGTCAGATATATGTAATAATTATCTGCTGTAAGTGAATAAGGTGTGTAATTTGAGAAACATCTACAGTGGACTATGCATCTTTTGTGGTAAACAGTGGGTTAAGACACGTCCACAGCGTAATGACATCATGTTTGGAAGATGTACATCTTGTGCAGTGAAAAGAGCGTGCATTTGGGACATGCCCAGAGTGGAATGATGTTTGTAATGCTTACTTGGCCTATATAGTGTACTATACAGTGGATTGATGATGGGAGATTCTTTTAACAATGCTCATGTGGCCTATATAGTAGTCTAGCCATGGGGGTCACAGTCCAGTGACTTCTGTGCCGGTCCCAAGCCCGGATAAATAGAGAGAGTTGCGTCAGGA
>CM074968.1:1328179-1341044 GCA_037577455.1 Pangasius macronema | reverse complement strand
GCACTAAACACTAAAGTGTACAGGGTAAGGGCACTAAACACTAAAGTGTACAGGGTAAGGGCACTAAACACTAAAGTGTACAGGGTAAGGGCACTAACTCACTGATGTGTACAGGGTAAGGGCACTAACTCACTGAAGTGTACACTAAAACAGTAAAAAAAAAAAAACAACAACATTAAAACATTAAAGTGTGGAGAATAAAGGCACTAAAAATGTAAAGTGCAGAGAGTGAGGGCGCTAAAACAGTGAAGTGCGGAGAGTAAGGGTGCTAAAACAATAAAGTGCGGAGAGTGAGGGTGCTATAAGTGTAAAGTGCGGAGAGTGAGGGTGCTATAAGTGTAAAGTGTGGAGAGTGAGGGTGCTATAAGTGTAATGTGAGGAGAGTAAGGGTGCTATAAGTGTAATGTGCGGAGAGTGAGGGTGCTATAAGTGTAAAGTGTGGAGAGTGACGGTGCTATAAGTGTAAAGTGTGGAGAGTGAGGGTGCTATAAGTGTAATGTGAGGAGAGTGAGGGTGCTATAAGTGTAATGTGCGGAGAGTGAGGGTGCTATAAGTGTAATGTGCGGAGAGTGAGGGTGCTATAAGTGTAATGTGTGGAGAGTAAGCGTGCTAAAACAGTAAAGTGTTATTTCAGTAACCACAGCAGTGGAGTAAAATGAGGATCTCACCCGGTGTGTATTCAGTCTTCAGCAGCGTTATACAGAAGCGATGAGATTTATAATGACTCCTCCATGGTGAAATGAGACACAGCCCACTGTACATGTAAACATTAGCGCCTTTTCTACTAAAGCCAGTAAAACGATAATAAGACGCTTTTAGACGAGTCTTACTGCTGAAATGTTACTTCCGGAAGACTTCACGCCCTCTCAACTCTCACACAATACAGGAAGGACTTTGACAACCCCTCCTGTCTGAATAAACACCCAGTGTTTTTTTTCCTTTTTGTCCTACCCGTATTCCGTAAATCCCGCCTCCTGGGCTGTGCAGTGGCTAATCTTATCGTCCAATCATCTCATTTTCTAATCACCGACTTCATTACTAAACCCGAATTGAGCACAAATATATTCAAACCTTACATTAAACTCCAAAATCATGAGAAATATATGAGATGAAAATATATATTAAAAATAAAATTCCAATATTTACAAAGTACCGTTGTTCTTTATAACTCAAAGTAACAAGTAAACAGTTCTTTCATCACGGCCTCATATTATTGTCATTACTAAAAGAAAATCTATAACAATTCATTAAAAGAAGCAGTGTTTCAAATAGATGTATCATAGTTACAATTCTTTTTTCGACAGAACTTTAATTTATCCATTGATTAATTCACTACTTTCTAATTAAAACCACAGCCAACGTACTTTAAATATTGTTTAAGCATTTAATGTTTGCCTGTGCATTGAAAACCTGCCTCATCGTTTGTTACCGTGAATGAAGAATGTGGGCGGGGCTCGCCTCAGCCAATCACAGGGCAAGAGGAAGAGTGACATTCAGGGAATACAGGTGAGAAACAAATGAATGAGGAATGAACACACCTGTATCCTGGCTTCTCTTTTACTTTGTTACACACATCTAGTGGAGTGGAGGCTGCCATTATTTCTTAAGTACAAACATAAATCCATATAAATAAGCAGAATCTCTCGAACAATAAATTAAAGTGAAAGGCCTACAGGTAAAAGTAAAAGATAATAATAAAAAAAATAAAATAAAAAGTAATGGAGATGCTTCGGCTTAGAAAATAGCACTACACAGGGGCTTATGTTATTGTTGCTGCACTAGAATAACAACTATACTATAGTTCCTAATTTATATACTAAGTAAAAGTTATTATTGATTTTATTAGAATTTATTACACAATTTCTAAGAGATATGCGAGATTCAGGCAGTGTTGCATGGAGTGCTACAAACTAAACTGCTGACCTAATTCTGTATCATGTGCTGGTTTAACAACAGAACAAAAATAAAGACCAGACACTTCATTTCCTTCAAAAATTTATTAATGATTATTTCATGTTCATCAGGCAATGGGTGAATCTTTGGCGAGGTAGAGGATTCATAACACATATCTTCACAAGTATTTCATGAATACTGCTGTAACAATGCCCTGTTGAGTGCAAAAGTTTCTCCCCTTCGGTTTCTGAGTTTAAAGTTTCCTTCTTTTTTTTTTGGAAAAATATACTAAAAGTCTTATTTAAGGCCAAAAATGTCAATGGGCAGTGGGAATCAGGAAAAAAAATACAGAGCTTTTGAAAAGCCGGAGAAAAAAGATTAAATGTTAGCACAGTGTTCAGGAAGACCATCACCAACAATAAAGACTTTTCATTCAAAATCGAAGAAGCAGACAGAAATACATGGCTAAAGTGTTGTTAAAAAAAAAAAAAAATATATATATATATATATATATATATATATATATATATATATATATATATATAAGCAAACAGCAATAGATGTGAAATTTTTTAAAAGTCCTGTAAACTCTGGCTCTTGACTGGCACAACAGAAAAGAGTTGGTCCTTTCATCCATAGATTGCAAACTGCAATCCTGATGATGCCAAGAGAGCAAAACTGGCTGTGCTCTCTGTGTGGGAGGGACATTTTGTCTCTCCCCGTCAGTCACTGTGCCACTAGCCTATTGTCTGTGAGCTCAAGTATGTGGAAGGGGGCAGATAGTGCTTTGACGCATAAGTATGAAGACAACTTTTGCACTCAACATAACAAAAGGCGCACACACACCACATACACACACACACACACACACACACACACACACACACACACACACACACACACACACACACACTGGTGTATGATAAAATTTCATAATAAAATGTTCTTACATCTTCATTTACATGGAAGTAAATGTGGATTCACAGAAGTAAAAAATTTCACTTTTTACATTTCATATAGTCAAAACACAACTTGTTACAGAAACAGTATAATAATGTCATAAAAAAACAATAAAATATATGTGCCATACACAAGACACACATACAACCATAAAAATTAAATAAATACTTCAATCTTTTACATTCTAATCTCTGCATCTGTAGTGTGTGTTTACTGGACTCCAGCACAACATGCAAACACATACATGCGCACAAGCTCATATGCGCATGCGTGCGCGCACACACACACACACACACACACACACACACACACACACACACACACACACACACTGTAGGTATATATTTACTGACTGTTTTAATTTAATTTATAAATAATAATATCTGCAAAAACAAAATTCTTGTAAATTCTAAAGCAGGCTGTTAACAGTAAACTTTGCTTGTTAAGTGACACAAAAACCCTTGAAATTAAAAAAAAAAAAAAAAAAAAAAAAAAAACACATTCGATATGTAAGAATGCAGAAAGAGACTTTTCTAATTTTATACTTGTGCATTTGGCAACATTTATTTAAAAAAAATAAAAAATAAATAATGATTAAAAAAAAAATCACCTAAACTAAGTTAGTTCTGATGAACACTGAAATAACATTCATGATCGTACCATTATTGTACTCTCTTAGGCAGGAGATTCCTCACTTATCATTGGAGAAACCTCAGTGGCTGTAAAAAACAATAAAAAAAGAAACATTATCAATTCAATGACAAAGTAGAAAAAAGCACAATCCAGTATTTTACAGTAAGTAGTGGAACTTCACTTACACAGTTCACTGGCTCACTTGTTATGACTGAAAGACAGATTATGGACAAACAGTTATTATAAGCAAACCTGATCCATCGTCACTACACTTTCTACATATCAGTTTACACAATTAAGCTATAAAAATATGTAATTTTATATAAATATTAAAATATATGAATTTAAGACACCTTGCAGGGGAATGTCTTCATTGTTTCTATCCGTGTTTGACTGTTGATCACCAGAGTTCTTCTTGCAGCAGAAGAAAATTCCAGCAATGGCAACCAAAACAATGAATACAACAATCAATACAACAATGAAAACAAAAATGATGGCCAAAAAAATGATGACTGGACGACTGGCAACCAAAGGAATGAAAACAAAAATGATGACAAGATCCACTAGAGTACAAAAAAGAGTACAAAAATGATGACCAGATCCGCTAGATCCACCTGAGCCGCCACCAGATCCGCTAGATCCACCTGAGCCACCTAAGCCGCCGCCTGAGTCGCCACCAGAGCCTCCGCCTGAGTCGCCACCAGAGCCTCCGCCTGAGTCGCCACCAGAGCCTCCGCCTGAGTCGCCACCAGAGCCTCCACCTGAGCCACCAACTGCTACATCAGCACAGAGTCTGGTTATTATCTGCTGCATCAATAAATCAGCTTTCAAATCTGTAGTTTTTTCAGAAAAAGTTTCTCCAAGCTCTCAGAATTACAACTCTCAGATTTCATGGTTCTACAAGGGACAGGGAAAAAGTCAAAGGAAATAAAATACATGTGCATGTTGATCAGTGATGAATGCTGTGTGCTTGTGTATGTCCCAGTATCAGAGAAGACCACACACTCTACCTTTCTCCCAATAATTACACTCGCCCTGCAGGATGCCCTTTCCGTTCTGAGCATAAGGACCAAGCCTCTTTATGATTGCTGCAGCTTGACCATTGGATGGAGTCCAGGTGTCATTTTCCAAATGAAAAATGATGAAACTGTTGTCATAGCTGAAGTTCATGTATACTCCAGTGTTGTTGACACAGACAAACATCCACTGTACAGATACTGAAAAACACACACACACACACACACACACACACACACACACACACACACAGTTTAGCCTCACTTTGAATTAGAGATGCTTATTTTTAAAAATCCTGTATTATTCTGCTACTGTGAGGAATAAAATTATAAAATAGAACAGAACTTTGTGTTGTTTATTGTAACTTTTACTTTGAAAAGATTGGCTTTGGAGCTGGAAAAAACTGAAGGTTTTCCTGAAACTCCATTATTGTTATTGCTGAAAGACATTAATAATAGAATGTTACTCAGGCCAACAATTTGACATTTAGTCAGTTTTACTTAGTCTACTGTATCTACAGACACTATGAGAATATGCTGATGATAGATTTGGAGAAGAATTTTTTGACAATCCCTGTTACTGAAATTAATTATTTAAGATTTATTAATGGAAAGAATACTTAGACGAGTTGGAAACTCATTAACTGTATAGCTAGATTTTATACTGTCTGTGCTTTGATTGCACAATGGTCCTGAGTATTGTTTCCACCCAATGGGATTATAAAAGGACAAGGCTTGACCAATAGTATTTATCAAGCTAAGCTTCAAAACTTATACCTTTATGAAGTATAGAGAAAATCAGCCTTTCTAAACATTTTATAAATCTAGCAGAAACTTTTTATTCCATTTGGCTTATGTAAATATTTGCACACAACTTTACTAAAAGATTGAAACATGAGGCCCAGTGAAATAAACATCAGAAGAGCAACGTATCCAATACACCTGAGTGTACTGAGGTTGAGCTTGGTTTTCTAGCTGTGTGGAACATTTATAGTAATATTTATCTATCTTTCATATCTTTCAGAAAACATTTTCTCATGCTACTTTGCTCGACAACATGGGTGGAAAATGACTGAAAATGCTTTTAAATAACAAGGCAAATGTTCTTATTTCAAAACATTGTGACCTTCATTCAACTCAAGACGGATGTGCATTTTGTAGTGTCGAGCAGCAAGTATGAAATCTATTGGAAGCAACAGGATGCAAGTATTTTAACAGTTTTTGATGAATGCTAGAGATCAGTGCTCATGAAGAGTTAAGGTCTCACCTTCAGTGTGGTGAGAGTCTTTCATTATTGGAGACAAAATGAACTTTAAGTCCTCCTGATGGCCGTTCACATGCTGTTCGATACTTTGCCAAGTATCATTCTTCCTGTTCTCCACCGTGATGTTAGGGTGATAGGAGAGAAACAGCACACCGTCCAACCGAACAGCAGCAGTGCATTCGGTGAAATTAGTTAGTTTGACCAAAGTGCAGTTATACAGAATGTTCAAACCTGTAAAAATAAAGAATAAATAACAGAAGCCCTATGACAAGCTGTTCTAGCTTTTAATGGTAGAAAAGTATGCAAGTCATAATAAATTTATACTTGTAAGAATGTAATCACAGATATTTTATTTAGAAATTCACATTGTAGATATCTACATTGAATTTTTTTTACTATTGAACATTCCAGGTCCACATACCCATCATTCAATGTTGACAAGTAAAAATGTAATTACAGATGATATGTACAGAAAATTACACATATCTTCAATGGAATTTTTATTAGTTCAAACTGAATTGCAGCTATTAGAGACAGGAATTGGATGTAAGTCAATGGTAGCTAATGACTAGTCCAAATTGAATTGTAGATATCGTCAATATGAACTCTTACTAGAAAAAAAAATCATAATTATTAACTTGGTACACTTTTGCCATTACAAGCTAGCATGGTTGCTATCCTCAGGTGTGACTGCGCGAGACAGAAATGTCCCCTCCAACGGTATTATGATCCTAGCATACTTTTATCCACTATATTGCATTGCAGCACATATAACCGTTATTATTGCTAGCACAACACTGAAGTTAAGAAAACCATGACTCACCTGTTGAACATCCTGTCCAAAGTAATATCAAAACTAACACGGCCACAGCACTGCTCATGGTGGTTAAAAAAATTAAATAAATTATTTTTAAAAACCCGGTTCTATCAAATGAATAAATAAAAGTCTAGGTGAGCTCTCGTTTTATCGGGAGCCAGTAAGAACCAAGAAGGCGGGCTCTAGCTTTTCTTCGAGAACAATCGCTGTACAGGTGAGTGGAACCACGTGACGACAACAACAAAAAAAGCTCACCTTTACCTCCGGAAGAAATTCGATAATTTTTTTTTCAATCAAAATAAAAGTATCATTGTTATAACAACTTTATGTATAGAAATACCATTAGAACGCACAAATAAGTAGGCAAGTCCTGAGGATAATAATAATAATAATAATAATAATAATCATCATCATCATCAAATCTATATAGAAGATAGTTTTATTATGTCTCAATAAATTTAAATAATTGTGTCTCAATAAAACTCAATCTTTTTTTAATTCTCTAGCCTCCAGCTTATGCAAAATGTCTTTCAAATGTTTTATGAATCTCATCCCTGATACACAATTCTCTGAATACAGGAATTTAAAACAGGCACAAACAGGCGCTAACTTGTGTACTACCATTTCCTCAAATGTGTATTTGTCTTTTTTACAGACGGTATCTTTTCTATCTGTATACTCTACATTATATATTTCTATTACACATACTATTTAGTGCACCTTTCTGCACTATTCAGTGATGTAAACAATCACCAACATACCTCTGTATCATTACTTGCACTATTATATCCTCTATACCGTACTATATACTGTAAATTGCACTATTCATATAATCTCAGACTTGTGCAACACCTTTTCTGTATCCTGAATACATATGATATTAAAGCTGACTTGACTTGACATTGTACGTGGAATGTTTAATCCCATATTTCAGGCACTATTTCGTTAAGCATTTCCATCTCCACTCCCACCCATCCCTGCAACCACTGAAATTTTAAGAGTTAAAACCTTGAACAGACCTGAACATATTTAAGTGGCATGTTAGTTGATTGTCTCATCATGGCAACACCATTTAAGATTTCTTGGCTCTTTGGCATTGTGAAAATCTTGACAAATTTGTGTTAAACCTGTTAAATTCCTTAGGAAGAGCATTTAAAGTTTTTTTTTCCTTTCTAAAATGCACAACATGCAAAATGTCAGACCTCCTGTTTTGCAGAGTTAATGGATGTGGTTGTAAAATTTGTCTGTCTTAAGAAGGCCCAAGATTTCAAGCATGCTAAGCACCTCAAAAATGGCACATTAAAAAATAATAAAAATAATAAGCACAAGACATTCCTTCATACCCTTGTAATGAACCCAAATAATAATAATTAGTTCTTAACATTTGTAGTTGCATTTTAAATCTGGTGCTGATTTAATTTACGGTTAAACAGAAAAGACTTTGTGGCTGTAAAGGACATGTCCGATGTATATCCAGTGAGGTATGAGTGCCTGTAAGTGGATAAAAGCCAAAAGCAAATATAACCAGAACCAGATTTTATTTTAAACATAAAATTAATGATTACATTTACATGTGAATAAATACAAAATCAAGTCTATGCATTAAAATGAGTATAAAAACAATCAGCAACCCAATAAATATTTCTGGTTCATGATAAAATGACTAACTGACTAACACCGGGATGAAGTTTTTACGCAATATCATCATTACTGACTGGCATGAAGAGCAGTTTACTCACACAAATCTGCTACACTACCCATCACATCAAACTCTAAACATGTCATCTTGGTGCTGGCTAAATGGATTTTCTTTCCTTTCTTAGCAAAATCTCTTTTTTTTAGCTTTTCAAAGATGAATGTTTTATTATATTGGGCTCGAATTGAGTCTTATATTGTATTGTATTTATTATATTGGCCTGGAATTGAGAGATAGAGACAAAATTCTGTAATTGTGAACATCTATGTGTGATCAGTAAGACTGTGAACTTGAACATGGCAGTCTCTGTTGGTGCTGGGTCTTGTAGTCCGTAGTAGCCATTTTTGTAGGCCGTGTTGTATTCTGGGTAGTGTAGTTGGATGCGGCACTGACATGGCAAATAAATAAAAATATGAACTAAACACAAACTAAATTGAACAGATTTACTCAAAGCCTGGAGTTAGATGCTTCTATATACTACTGTATATGTAAGTACTTTGTGTTATGAAGAAACATTTTGCTAATGTACAGTACATACAGAACATTAACAAAACAAAACAAAAAAACACAGAACATGTTCTATAACATGACCCCATTAAAAAGAAACTTTATTTATCAATATAAAATACATTACATGACATTATTACATCATGTTGACTGCTCAGCTAATCCCTGGTACACAACATAAGTATATACATCATGTGGATCCATGGTTTCCTCATATCCACTTGTTCTCATGTCTTGCGTCTTAGAGAGCTTCTCCTGCCATTATAGAGGACACACAGACACAAGATAAAACTAGCAAGTGTTTCTTAGATGTTTCTATTGAATATATTTTTAAGGTGGATGCGATACAATTTGGCGCAAACTGACAGTAAAGAAACTGTTCATGTATTTTAGTCTACCATAACCTGGTTTGCAAACTGCGACAACAATCGTTATGTCAAAGTCACAAAAATATGTGTGCTGTCCTGTAAAGAAAACTTGCCCACAGTTTGAAGGATAAGCTAACTGATCACTCTGTTACACTTACAGCTCACTTTAAGTTCATTCATAATTTTATCCATAAAATTTTAAATTTTAAAATGTTAAAGGGATGATATTATTAATTAATAGTGTTGATCTTGATTCGATTGTTTAGAGACAGTGGCACTGAGGAAGAGACAGGAGTCAGAGCTAGAGGTAGCAGAGCTGAAGATGTTGAGGTTCTTTGTCTTGACTTGATCTCATTTAGTCCTGCTATTAGACTGAACAATGGTGGTCATGAGAACAACCCAACAAGTGACTAAAAACTACTACATAACTAAGGCATTCACACCAGCTCATATTATAATATAAAGCCTCTCATTTTAGTTGGAATTAAATCTTTGGTGTCAATAATTCTGGAGATCACTGTGTCTAATTAATTAATTAAAAAAAATTGTAATCCCAGATTTACCTCTTTATCTTGTGGTTCAACACCTAAAATAAAACAACATTTAATTTTTTTTTAAAACATTATTCATACATTTTTCATACATTATATTCATATTATTTTGGCTTGTGTTATATAATATTAATTCAGTACCTTTGTGTGTCCTGCGTTTCTGAATAATGAAGATCGTGACACAGAGAGGAATCACAATCACATTCACTGCCCCAGAGATCACAGTCAGGATCATGAACATACCAGAGGAGACAGCATCTTGAAAAAGATGATTAAAAAACATATTTTACCATTAAAAACTGCATGATCTCTTGCTTTGTGTAAATGGATCTACAAATGTGAGAAGAGAAACTTCACAAACCTTTTAGAGGACAGAGAAACTGCAAATCTTCTGGTCTGTCTGAGTTTGTTGTTAATGTCTCATTTCCCTCTGAAACTGGGTTTACTTTCACATGTAAGTAGCTGGAGTTACTGAATATTATTTTGTCCAGCTCGATGAAGCTGCAGTAATACAGTCCTGTATCGGAGACATTAACTGCAGGGATTGTGAGAGACGTGTTCTTTCTGTGCACGGACATCACCATGCGCTCAGGTTCAGGGGAGAAGTAGCACTTTTGCGTTTGGCCAGATAACGTAAACTGTTTGCACCCAACAAGAAGTGGCACCGAAGTGCTTGTGTGTTTAAACCAGAAGATGTAACTGGCACGATACAGGTCATGGTGGCACCAAATAGTGACTTTATCTCCAGGTTCTGCCTCCAACGTTGAAGAACCGAGAGTCTCTGAGAGCAAAGCTGCAAGCCATAAAATAATCGTCTCTTTTATAACACATCAAGTAGCACTTGCGTTTCTGAATATATCCTAGTTATGAAACTCTCAGAAAACTCGTATTGCTAAACCAAACCAAAGAGGAGGCTATTTATTTATTTATTGTTTTTAAATATAGCTTAAATATAGCACATTTGTTGAGCAGAAATGTAAAAAGTAACAAATACAGTTAAGTTTTGTAACAAAAGCATTAATGTGGTCCATATCCAAAGCGCATGTGACCATTTTCTACAGTCATTAATCCATTAATGAAATTAGTAAATAAGATTATTAATACTTACCTATGGTCCAGAGAAGTAAAAGCATAGTCACAAACTGAGCTGTTGCTGTACCGTGTCAGGTGAGAGATGGAGAGGAAGTGTCTATCTGGTAAATGGTGTCTGTTCGAATATGTCTGTGTGAAGGGGAAGTGGTCTGAATCGTGTCAACAGCAAGTTATTAACTAAAAAGGAAGCCTTGATCCCAGTGGGGTTTCATTCCTTATAGGACTTTACACCATTCATCTCTGTGATTAATACCTTTGGATAATAAAATGATGTTAATTTCCATTAATTCCATTCCAGTTTCCATTATACTCATTATACTATTATATTCATTTATGTGAAATGCGTTACACAATTGTGATGTGAGTATAATTTTCTTCATGTCTGTAATCTAGCATGTGTAAAATCATACGTGTACAGCTTGTTTTATTTCATTAATGTTGTTTCTGAATCGTAGAGTTTGTACCACATAATAATACATGTATTTCTTTATGGCTAACACACAGAGTAAGTCTTTAAATGATAGCTTCCGTGTTCATTCAGTGGTAGACAAAAGACCTGGTTTTGCATGCAGAGTGCAGAGTGGCGTTTGTGTGGTTTTAGTGCAGCAACGGTGTGAAAGAAAGAGTGGTGGTCAGATGAAACCTGAACATGGCTGCAAGTGGTTTTCTCTGGAAGTAACAGCAGAGAGGTATATTAGATAAACCTTAACTAGTTTCAAGTTGTTTTATTTTGGTGCTCTATTCCACTTTAAAGACACAGTAACTGTAATAGGTAGAAACACTAAAATGTAGTGTCTCACTTCCACAGTTACAAAATGACCAGGAACTTTCTGTTGGGTTTAGCTCATGTCTCATGGACCTGAATTATAATGTCAAAACTTCCTCAGATTCCATACTTAATGCTAAACAAAAACATACCAGCATTATAGCAACACACTAGTCCAAGACTTTTGTACAAATACATTCACTGGACTCTTAAGCTGACCTGAGCAGGATGTTCATGTTTCACTAGTAAAATTATTCCATTCACAAGGCCTCAGCCTGTCAGAGTAACTCTTTAATGTCCTGTGTTTTTCTGTTTTCAGACATAAGCAAGATGGAGTGACCAAAAATGCTCAAAACACACTTGATGTCCCATAGCGAACAATCTCTGTCTCTAAACGAAACTTGTACTGGCCAGTAATTCATATTTATTAGCAGATGGGCTACAGCAGGAGAAGACCACATCGGGCTCTTTCAGCATTATGGTGAGTTTTAATAAAGAGGAGGGGTGTGTGTGTGTGTGTGTGTGTCATTGTTACTCAGTCCCACAGAACACATCACTCTCCACAGTTCAGTGCTGTAGAACATGAGTTAAAATGTCTACATCAGTTTGATCCATATACTCCATCCCTGAAATGATCTTACCTAATCTTATGGAGTAACTCTTCTTGGCTCCAAAAGCTCTTTCATTAGATAAATGACCTGTACACTGAAACACGTTTGTGTATTAAAGCAGCCTCTAGGATGTATATGTATAAAGCAGACACCAACTCACAGAAAAATACTGACATCGAGTTTGTCCAGATGTCAGAGACTGAATCATACAGGCTGAACATTAGATAGTTAATTTTAATAAATCAGCCATCTTGAGATACACAGTGATGCTGTAACAACAGGGACTCAAAGGAAGGTTTAGGCTCCATGTGCTACAGGATTTAATGCAAAACACCAAATACAAAACAATGTTGGGGACCAGACGACAAGTCAATATACAGAAAATCCAAAACCATCAAACAAAGGATAAATCCAACAGAGGCCTCGAAAATACTTCCCAGTGAGACAGCATATGAATATGTACTTTATTTAAAAATCACAGGAAGTGACTGTTTGATAGGAAGTGTGTGTTACATCTCAGGGGAGGGAATTCTATGGAAGCGCAGAGACCTGACTTTGTATGACATTATGTTAATCAAAATACACATTTTCCCTGAGAAATAAAATAAATTATTATTTGGCAGGTCAATAGCTACAATAGATGTGCTTCTACTGACCTCTGGTGGAGTTCTTCCAAGGACACATTTATTAG
>CM074968.1:1273139-1287070 GCA_037577455.1 Pangasius macronema | reverse complement strand
ACTTTGTCAGGCCTCTACCTTCAGACCTGTCCAACTTGGGTGTCCCACCTGAAGACTAAGCTCCTGCTGGTATAGCTAGGTATAGTCACTGAGGCACGCAAACCCCTTGACCACAATAAGGTGGCAATCCTTCAGGGGGAAAACTGAAACATAAAAATAAAATAAAATATCCTTCATCCAGATTTTATCAACTAGCAACATGTATCTTAACTGGATGGCCTAATTCTCAAATACATTTTAACCTAAAGTAGGACTTCACACACTAGAGTCAATATTTACAAAACTAAAAGGTAGTCTTATGAATAGTAAAAAATCTTTTCAAACTTATTTATAAAACACAACAGATATAGAGCAGAACAAAAACAATGTTTTTTTTTGCTTGTTTTTTCATTTTTTGTTGGCAACTTATAAAAATAATCTCTTCTCTCTCCACTCCTCTCCTTTTTTTCGCTCCTTTCCACTCCACTCTACAACAACAGTCTCCTGTTTCCCTTTGCAAAAACTCTCACAAATTCATCCATGTCCAAGTTATTTGTTATGGACTTCTCATGGGCCAAGATCACTAGATTCCTCTTTCTCTTGTGTGACATAGTGTGACGATAGGGGGTTAAAACCCATGACAATGTGGAGAAGGAACTCTCACATGCTGCTGAAGACACACCAATTACCAGGGCTGTTACATACAATTTATGCAACTCAGGAAAGGCTTCCTTGTACTCCTGCAGATGTTTACACACAGTGGACAGGTCTGTTTCATTTGGACATTTCTTGAGCAACAACTGTTTTGCCACAAGGATTTCATTTTTCAGACTTTCATTGTCTGCCACTGTGCCAGCCAGCTCAGCCAGAGGGTGCAACTGGGTTGAATCTAGAAATGCACTAGATTTGGGTGCAAGACTAGATATGGCTTTCATCAGGTAAACATTTTTCTGTGAAAACCTAGTTTCCATTTCTGAAATTGCCCTGTCAAGGATGTTGAGCAGAGATCTTTTAAGAGACTGATGGGGATTAATGATAGGATCATCAGAATCTGTATGGCCCACAGTTGAAAGCACAACACTTTGACTAAGGTGTTTGCTCACTGTTCTCCTTCTCTTTGGAGGATGTGAATCATCTCCAGCAGCCACCTGAGATAACTCTGCCCAATGCTCATTTTTACGAATGTTTTTTAGGGACTCCAGTGCTGCACCAACAACCTCAGAAGCACTGCACATATCCACAGACTGAGACTGTAGAATTGCATTTGCTGGTTTCAAGACACCAAGCACCCGCACTAGAAACTTTCCAGTCTCAAAGAAGTGATGCCTCTTTATTTGACATTGCAGTCCTGATGCCTCAGTGCACAGGTCAACTGCAGCATCATCATCCTCTGTCATCTCAGATAGGATACTGAGGATATGATCTTGATTTTCAACAATGCACCTTGTCACCTCATAGTGGCTTGTCCATCTGATTTCAAGTAGCCTTTTAAGATTAGGTGCATCATATTTTTTGGACACATGGTGGTGCTGAAAAAACTTGTAGAGTGAACTAGAGAGGTCAAAAAATCTTCTTGCACATGGTTCACTCTGCATGGCATGCACAACTACTAGGTGCAGTTGGTGGTTGTAGCAGTGGATATATGGGACATATCTAGCAAGCTTCTGTTGGAGCAGAGCTTGTACACCACCTCTTACCCCACTCATCACAGAAGCCCCATCATAACACTGGCTAAGTATGTTGTCAGCACTGTAGCCAGCATCAGAAAGGTGTGTTAGTACCTCAGAGGTGATGTACTCTGCATCAAGTTGATGCAAGTCAAGTAACCCAATAAGATGCTCCTCTGGCATGGAATTGCTGACAAACCGAATCATCACAGACAAATTTTCCACATTACACCTGTCTCTGGTCCCATCACTTTTGAGGCAGAACCCCGCAGAATCTGCATTTTCATTTTTTTTTTTTTGATCTCCCCAAGCGCCATGTGTGCCAGTGTTTCAATAATTTCATTTTGGATATCCTTAGATGTGTATTTTGCATTCTTTTGGATACCCCTAGCAATGCTTGCTAGCTTCTCGTCCTTTTCTAAGGTATACTCTATCAGTTTTATGAAGAGACCCGAAGCAATGTCATCGTCAGCTGCACCATGCCTAAAAGTTTCTGCAGTCCCACGGAGCCCCAACTCATTTACACAGAGAAACTTAACAGCACTGCCCACACTCTTGACATAGTAATAGTTTTTTTCAAGTTGTGTTTTACCAACCAACAGGGAGTCAACAGTTCCCCCTGTAGCATCTCTGCTTTTGTGCTGAGTCCATACAGTTGAAGCATGCACATGGTTGTGGCTGGACACATGCCTCTGTAGCCCCTTGTCTCGATCAAGTGCTGCTTTCCAGTTGTTAAAACCAGTTAAGGTGAATACAACATCCCTCTCATTAACAGTGCTGCCATATTTCCGACAGGGGAAACAGAAGCAGGCGTCTCGCACCACAGAATACTCTAGCCATGGTCGTGTGCGGTACCAGGCAGGATTGAATGATCTCAGTGTTGTACCAAATGCACGCTTTGGGTAGCTACCCAGTATTGGCTGAGATGGTGCATTGCCATTTAAGTCACTGGGTAGCTGAGCAGGCTGCTTTGGGGCAGCACTTGTTAGGGAGATGGATGGAGGTGCAGGAGAAGCAGTGCTTGCTGATACTAAAGGTGCAGTTATGCTAGCTGCTGTCTCTGATGTACTAGCAGCAGCATCATTGCTACTACTGTTAGTACATGCAGGAGCAGCACTACACTTTTGAAAAGCTCTGATAAACGGATGCATTACACAGCGTTAACTTTCTCTTTGTGAGCTGGTGGAAGCTGGGGCAGAAAATAAGTAAGCTGGCTTTGTAAAAAAAAAAAAAAAGATTATATGAAACAAAACAGTGCAGAACTACAGCATGGGGAGGGGCTTTACGTAGTGGTCTGTTAGACACGGGTCATTTGTCTTCAGTTTGTCACATGCAGTGGACGTGGGCACTCATCTCTGTGCTTGTAAAGGCACACCGGCGCGTTAAATGCAGGTTATGGAATGTAGCTAATGTTCGGATATTTCCATTTACAGTGCTGCCATCAAAACGCAAAATAACACAATTTAGCGCTATTCTGAGGCATAACAATGACAGAAAGACATTTTTTTTTTTTACCTTTAATGCTATTTTAATCAACAATGGCCTTGTCCACAATATTATGCCAATACATTGCCGGATTTATCAGTCAAATACGTGCTAGATCATCTGTGTTGCTTGGTTAATTTTGTTTACCCATGGCAACGGTTGCTAAAAGAAGAAAGTCGTGCTTTTAACCAACGGTACATTAACCCGAATGGTCGGTAATAGCAAATACACATGGATTTCATAGAAAACTAAGCCATTTCTATGGACTTGGCGCACAGGATTTTAGAACACTTTTCTAGTGGACTTTGCTCTCTCAACCAAGTTCTAATTTTTTCCCTTGTCGTGTGGCCGTGCTGAAACCTGACACTACACGTGGTGGTTCATTTGCATACTGCAACAGTCATTGGATGTTTACTGAGGGCTGGGGGGAAACTGTGTGTGCTGCGCAGCCTGTGAATACCCGTACCGCGGAGGGACAGAGAGAGATGAGAACGAGAAAGAAGCTAATACTGTATTGTGTGTGTCCTATTTTTGGCGGATTTGTCCTCTACTGTAGATGATCAACTCGTAATGTATTAATTTTCTGAGTATAATAAATTGTGCTTTCTCAACTTCTAAAATTTTGATTTAAGGGGGCAACGCATTGATTTGAGGGGGCACTGCCCCCTCTTGCCCCTGCCTAGAGCCGGCCACGGTGTACACATGGTTTACACACCAAACTATGCATACAAACGGCTGATAAACGAGGCCCCTGGTGTGACAACTCTGGTACAGTGTGTGCAGTTTAATAGGAATTGAGCTGTAAGTTTTTCTGAGCATGTTGCAGAATCTACCACAGCTCTTCTGGAGACTCTGACTCTCACACATGCTTCTGTTTTTGCAGCGAAATNACCACAGCTCTTCTGGAGACTCTGACTCTCACACATGCTTCTCTGAAAAGTGCTCTGTTACATTAATATGTTGCTTTCTTTACTGACATAAGTGCATTTCTCTGTAAGATTTATTTTAGCTGTGAAAGTAATGACTGGAAATCTAAAATGTTTTCTTTTTTTTTTTACTGACTCAGTAATGCAGAAATCATAAAGTAAACATCCTTAACAAAATCTGTACTAAAATACAGGCTGCCTCAGACGTGCACAGTCTGTATACATTTAATTTTTATCTGTGGTGTATTTAATAAATGTGTGTGTGTGTATGTGAGATGAGTGTTTGTGTAATAAGATGTGTGTGTGCATTTGTACAGAGTGCGGTTTGTGTGTGTGTGTGTGTGTGTGTGTGTGTGTGTGTGTGTGTTAGTGGTGAAAGATCTGCGTGTGCGTCACCTTCAGTTTGATTAATGTTCTGCTTTACTGTAGCCACATTGTTCAGCAGCCAGGCCTGTTGATCCTGCACATGATCAGTCTCTCTCTCCCAGTAATCTGGATCATCAGCTCCGACCTTCTTTATCCACTCTGTCTTTGGGATCAGCTTCTTGATGCTGCTGTCGTAGGACACAAACGGCTCTCCATCCACCAGACCAACAGCAGTGACCTCTGGGAAATTTATTCCAGGTGTGACGGCAGTGTAGAGGTACTGCAGAGAGTGTGTGTCTGTAAAAGTTGATGTAGTTTTAATAACTTATCACACACAAATTAAAAATATAAAGTTGCATAAATTCTGCAAAAAATAATAAGGCCACCTAATATACCACACACACAAGCGCACACACACACACACACACGCACACGCACGCACACACACACACACACACACACACACACACGCATGCACACATACTCCAGTGATCATAACATCTGAATATTAATGTCAGTAATCAGGTGGAAGTAACTCTAATTCAGAGATTTCAGGTTTTTTTTTTAATTTAATCTAAAATGTTTTTGCTTTCTCATTAAGGATTATTGCTTAGAAGTTAAGAATAAAACTTTAATTTAATCCATTTAAAATTAATTCTAGTAGTGAGAATTTGTAGAATAACGATCTTAACTTGCGTGTTGAACTTTTCACTCACAAAATATTCTCACATGTATTTTACATTTCAACTCACAGACAAAAAAGGTCTCCAAAGCGTAAACTACTACTATGTACTAAGATACATACAAATAGATTTATTTGTAAATAAATATATTGACTCAGTATAAATATATTCATTTATACAAAAATTCACTTAGTATTTTTAATATTTTATGAGTGAAAAGTTGCATTGAAATGATATGTTTACACCTGCAAAGTGAAGGGAAAAACCCTAAAGTGACTATTTTAATAAAATTAAGTTTCAATATTTATTGCTTAATATTGCTAGACAGGTTTACACAATAAACAGCACAGTATGGATAAAATTAAGCAATACAACTATGAGCAATAAAACATGCAGTAAACATTTACACACACACACACAAGTGGCTGAAAATTGTTGCCTCTGTTTTTTGGGGTAAATTCAGTTTTTTATAGAAAAAAACTGTATTTTGTCTTTTGTAAAAACCTTATCGGGTTTATGGAGCTGCGAAACCGAAAGCTAAACGCATTCTTCCTCAGTGTCACGCCGCCATTTTGTATCTGTTCAACTCCAGGCATAAACTATAAAAATAAACGTTACCGCGAACTCAATCTTCTACTAATCGGCTAAAATGTGTATTATACAAATATATATAAAAAAGTATGTGTTTCTGTGATTATTATGTAAAGACCTGTAATAACACGTTTAATATCAAACTTCCGTATTTCAGTAAATGTGAGCTGCGTTATTTACAGTTAAAGTCAACACTCACACATTTACACCACAGCTTTCTAATGAACTGAGAGCTTCTACACATTTCTAAACTCACCTGCTGATGAAAGATGAGCAGAAAATGTGAGGAAAAGCAGAGCATTTAATATACTGCTGTTGTCCTCCATCTTACTCTGTAGACTTTCAACAGAAATAAACACTTCCGTAAGTAAAATCTGGTGAAATCCTTTATATAAACGGCGACACACCGGAGTAAAGTTAGCACAGTGTTTACCACAGAGCAGTATATTATTATTATTATATTAATAATATAATAATAATAATATAATAATAATAATAATAATAATAATATATTATTATTATTATTATTATTATTATAAGGCTCTGCTTTTCCTCAGACCGGAGCTTCTGCTGTTGCGTTTCTGGAAATAAACAGCGCTGGGGCTTGGTTTCGGGGGAAAAGGTCACGTGACTTCTGACGGTTGCGCTGTTTGGCCGCTTCGGGCTGCAGTGAATCACGTGACCTTTGGTTTTAGAAGTGAAG
The DNA here is from genome assembly GCA_037577455.1 of Pangasius macronema. Lineage (NCBI taxonomy): Eukaryota > Metazoa > Chordata > Actinopteri > Siluriformes > Pangasiidae > Pangasius > Pangasius macronema. The sequence goes on along the minus strand of CM074968.1, from coordinate 1,280,670 downwards.
TTTTAAAGTTTTGCGGGATTCAGTGTTTCATGTGAATCTGAAAGGACACATTAGTCATGGATTGTGTAGCAGGAGGTGTGTAGCGGTGTGTACTGTAGTATTACAGACACTTTACTGATGAAGACATCCAGAAAAATATACCAAACTATTACCCCCAAAATAAGATTAATAGCACATAACTGTTAACTGTTAAAAAAAAGAAAGAAAAAAACTGTTAAAAAAAGAAGTAAATATTCACTGTAACATTAAGACTGCCATTTCTAGGATACATAACACCTTCAAATGATCATTATTAATGCACATGAATGTTTTTGCAGATTCACTGCCATCAGCATCTGATAATAATAATAATAATAATAATAATAATAATAATAATAATAACAACAACAATAATAATAATAATAATAATAATAATAATAATAATAATAATAATAATACATTGTCTGAGGCATTACAGGACCTAATAAAAACTCTTGAAATTTGCCCATCCCAAAGTAGCAGAAGCACATCTTTTCTGACTCCTCGCTGTACACAATTTCCACACACAGTATGACCAGTGGACAGAAATGAGTAATTCAGTCAGTACTTTTATCGACAACTTTGAGGGTAAATATTCTCAAGCTAACTTCGTTTGTGACACTTCATACTTTTGAACATTTAATTTTCTATCTAGTTAGCCTTTTTCTTTAGATATTCTGTTTTTATAGTTTTACTAGTTATTATGTTAATACAATATGTATGATTCTTTAGGACAATAAATGTCACTAATTTTGTGAATATTCCCAGTTTCTGGTAAGGATCAGGTGGCATCTGCGTGAGGGTGACTTGTTTCAGATCTATGAGCAGCTACATAGTTAAATATAAGCAGCAATGACGGGCCTGTGCGTTTGTGGATCTCTTCCTGTGCATGTGTGTACTGCTGCATTTAGGTGTGTGTGTGAGGTGTACGTGGTGTGCGGATCAAGCGAAGTGTTTTGGTGACACCTCGCTGTCCTCAGATGCTCTTTATCTGAGCTTTTTCAGTGATTGGAGTTTCACTTTAACGCTTAAACACAAAATAAAACCGGAAGAGTAAACCTTTATAATATGCGAGTTCGGTGCAACATGACTCTGTTCCCGCCCTGATTGTAAAATAAAACGTGATTGGTTGGAGCGAGAACGTGCTATGATTGGTCGGCGCAATGTGGCCGTTATCCGATTGGCTCAAGAAGGTTGTAGGTGGAGTCAAACTGTCTGTGGATTTGAGTGTACGTCTTTACGCAAGAAATGTTTCACAATCCACAAGTGAGCAGGAGAAGTTGTACAGATGAATCCCAGGCAGAGTTGTGTTTGTGACAGAAAAACATATTTGTATTTTTTTTTGCAAATCTCATTTTATTTATTCCCCTGAGAGTTCATCTCGGAAAATGACGCTGCGTTGACGCCATGTCGGAATTACCGTAATTACTAGATTACAACCCGGACGTTCTGCTCGGAGCTGTTCACGTCCTCCGACCCAGGATTATGTGGTTGGGCTGGGCAGGAGGCTCTGTTTTTGTGTTTGGGGCAGATAGTGTGGGGGCAGGGGTATATTTGGGTTTGCAGCCATTAAAGGTCGCAGGGTTATTTATTTTTGTGTTTGGGGCAAATAAAATGAAAGAGGTTTGACCTCTAAATATAGCTTCAAGCAGCAATCTGCAGGGTCCAAGCACAGTGGCCAGTTCATGCCAAGATACATAGATGAACATTTTGTGATAATAACTCGATGTTAATTGTGCAAAATGCCTGCTGAAAGCTGACTGGCTGAATTCAGACATGTTTTTAAAGTATGCTAATTAAGTAATGATTAAAAATCCAGTTACAAATTAGAGGAACGATTTTCAAATTTCAGCCCAAACAGACTTTTGGTTCCTGAGAAACATTTATTTAAACCTAACACACATTTAAATTGAATCTAAATCAGAAAACTGATTTATGGTTCCTGATCAGATGTATGGTTCTTGATGATTTACAGTTCCTGAGAAACAGTTATCTGACTTTAGCTCTGCCCCTATGTATGACCACCCCTGAAACTCTGCATATGGCCTCAGAATCCTGTTCTGTATAAGCCTTTCAGTTTTGTGCAAATCTACGCAAGCAATCACGAGTTACAGCTATTTGAGTAAATGAGGCTCCACCTATTGTTTAAAAATGTCAAAATGTTTTTCATATTTACTGGGGTTCACATTCTTCTTAGTAGTTTAACATCACATTTGTAAAGCTATTACGTGTAAGAAAGCAAGCAAGCAAGCAAGCAAGCAAGAAAGAAAGAAAGAAAGAAAGAAAGAAAGAAAGAAAGAAAGAAAAATCCTAACAATTACAATAGGGTTCAAACACCATCTGTGTTTGGACCCCTAATAAGAGGAAGTAGGAATAATAATACAGCACTTTTCAAGCTCTGTAATAATGATTAATTAGTACGCATTACTAATGGATATTAGTTATTAGATACTAATGGAAGAAGATGTTTCTTGATGTTTGCTTTTGAATAGTGTTTTTTTAAGCTTTTTTTTTTAATATATCTTGTTAGATGATATGACACTGGGATGATGGAAACAATTGACAGAAGAAGTTACATTATCAAAAGTGTCCCCATTTAGCAATATTAACCATAATAACTTCCACATTAACGACTCAATTTCACTGAAAATGAACCAAATCCAGAAATGAAATAAACCATTTCACACTCCTGAGATTCCACTCGGAAAAGTTGGATTAGCAAATATTTCTATTTCACTGACTAGATGAAATTTATGGGTCATGGGGATGAAGTGTTACACACAATATCATCTGTGTTTAATACAAGGAGCAGTTTTTTATTGTCAAAGCTTATTAAAATATGTTAAAGTCTTTGAAACAAACAAGATATAAAGACATGTATCTATTTACACTTGAATATAAACCGAGAGACCTGATATAAGGTTTAGAGTAAAAAATTAAATGTGCAGAATCCTGAAGCTATTATATTATATTATATTATATTATATTATATTATATTATGTAATTGCAACATTTAAAATAATATAGTTCTTCCAACCACACACCATCAGAAACATGTGTTTCACATTAAGTAAACAGTAAATGATATATGACATTAAGTACACACGTTACTCTGTCCGACTGAAGAATATACCACATGTGGATCCACCTTTTCATCATGTCTCCTGGTTCTCTTGGTTTTATTCTTAGAGAAGTGAAGTGCAGCGTAATGCACCGAGTCCGAGTCAGCAACCTGCAGAACAACAAAGGAACAATCTGCATGGAAAACAAAGTTGGCATCCTCTGTGTTTTTTTAAATGAAAAAGGAAAGGGTAGCTCTATTTCAAAATATATATCTACAAAAAATGACCAAAATGTGGATCTAAGAAGAGAAGAGAGAAATATTTGTAAAAAGCTTGTTGTTGTGAGCCTCTGAACTTCCAGTGTTTACGTGAAGAAGGCAGCGTCTGGTTAAAGCAGAAACGATGAGAACACGAGGAAACTAGAGGCTCATGTGCAGATGCCAAATATTACAGCTGAGAAGTTCCAAGAGCTGCTTAGAAGATATCAGCCTTATTATTATATTTCATTATTAATATCTTACAATTTACCCAATACACTAAACGTTCAGTTTCTGTAATTTATTTGTCGTTTGTCTTCATATAAATGTTTTTTTTTTATTACAAAGTAAATCAGGATTAATTACTGTGGAGGTTGGTGTGTGTGTTTAAATTAGTCTCAAATTTACCTCATTATCTTCTGCTTCAGCACCTAAAGCAACACAAAGCAATTATTATTATTATTATTATTATTATTATTATTATTATTATTATTATAGGAGTAATATTTTACCTCTCTGAGTTTTTCTGTCTGTGTTTTTCAGTATGATGAAGATCAGGACACCGAGAAGAATCACAATTACGGCACCAAACACTACAGTCAGCTTGAAGAACACAGCAGAAGAGACGCAAGCTTGGAGAAAAATATTAAAGAAAACGTTTTGATCCTTAAACCTGCATCATATTTTAATTTAAAAATGTACAGAAGCCTTTGTGAGAACAAAACAACAAACCTGTTACTTTGTCCAAGTTCTCAGAAAATGTTTTATTTATGCCTGAAATAAGAAACATTATTTTAATAACCTCAGTCATCTAAATCAACTTTTACTGCAATTATTCACTTTGTATAAATTTACCTTTCACTAGTAAAGAGGTCGAGTTGCTAAAGATCAGTGTATCACTGAAGCTGCAGTAATAGAGTCCTGTATCAGAGACTTTTACTGCAGTGATTGTGAGAGACGTGTTCCTGCCATGAACAGACATCACTATTCTCTCACTTTCAGTAAAGAAGTAACACGGTTGTGATGGATCTGATGTCCTAAACTTTTTACACCCAAGAAGAAGTGGAACTGAATCACTCGTGTGTTTAAGCCAGAAGATGGAACCTGTAACAGTCAGGTCATGTCGGCACCAAATAGTGACGTTATCTCCAGCTTCTGCCTCCAAAGTTAAAGAGCACAGAGTCTCTGAGAGCAAACCTGCAACCCATAAAACACACTTCACTTACAACATTGCAGATTTTATAGTTATATATTTTTTAAAGTTATAAATAACTTCAATGCATACAGCTAAGACATGAGTTTTTTTTATTTAAAAATGAGTATGATTCTCTGTTTCATTTTTAACTTGGGGAAAAAAGTTGAGTAAATTCTCTAAACATCTCTCTCTCTTTTTTTTTCTTTGAATCTGCAGCTTTCTGAATAATTATATTTTTCAGTTACACAACCATGTAAGCAATCATGTATATATATATTACAAATACAATAAGAATTTATTAGGTGATAAATGAGATTATTAACACTTACCCATGGCACAGAGAAACACAGGCAGAGTTAAGAACTGATCCATTGTGTATCAGCCGAGAGACAAACAGGAAACGATCTGTTGAGCAAATCGAATGCTGCTTTATCTGTGTGTAGGGGGTGCGCATATTTACGCAGCATACAGCGGTTTGAAAAAAAGGCTCAGGAAAAAAAAAAAACCTAAAATAGATGTCTTACTATCTCTTTTTTTTGCTCAGTGTTTATTGCACCTTACAGCGACCTCTTTTTATTTACTTTTAACATTTTCAGTGTGAACTGCTCTATAAATGTTGTAGCAATCAACATTCAGACTTCATTTTAACAAGAAATAATCAGGAACATTATCTCTCAAGCTTGTTTTTTTTTTTTTGTTTGTTTGTTTTTTTTTTTTTTGCAAATGCAATAGAAAAAAAACTGTATGAAAGCAACTGGTGGTCAGAAGCAGATGAACCACATATGAGTTTTCACAGTTCAAGCGTCATGTGTGCAAATATACCAAGTGTCAGGTTTGTGGTTGGAAAACATTCAAATGATAAAAATGGACAGTTGCTGCATATGTTTGAGCTAAGGCCTGTGGTTTCAGAGATGGCTTCACATGCAAGAAAGTTGAAATTTGAAAGTCGAACGTAGCTGGCAAAAATGTATGTACAGTGGATTTGGAAAGTAAGTAAGTAAGTACTTGTTAAAAATTTATAACTTGTTACAAATTAAATTAAAAGCTGTTTTTTGTCCATTAATAGCTACAAAACATGCCATAATGACAAAGTTAAAAAAAAGATTTTAGATTTAAAAAATTTGGATTTTTTTTTTTTTGGAAAATTTTATTAAAATTCTAAAACTAAAATCTTTTTAAGCGAATTATTCAGACCCTTTATTCAGTACTTTGTAGAAGCACCTGTAGAAGCAGTTACAGCTTTTGCGCACATGGATTTGTGTGATTTTTCCCATTCCTCCTGCCAGATCATCTTAAGCTCATTCAGTTCACTTTTAACTGACATCCTCAGCACTTTCTACACATTTTCTCCAGGATTCAAAGCTGGGTTTTGGCTGAACTACTCGAGGACATTCAGAGACTTGGCCCAAAGCCAGCACAAGCACAAAATAGAACATTTGTATTCACAAATATCTCTCTATTTGTAGAAAATCCCTGCACTTTCATTAAATTTTGAATTTAGCCTCAATTTGTAAGGCATTTGATTGTGGATAGTACGATGCATTTGCAACATTTATCAAGTTCATGACTTGTCAAAATGACACTAATTGCTCACCTCATCAGGGGCTAATGGGGTGGGGTGTGTGTGTGTGTGTGTGTGGGGTGTGTGTGTGGGTAATTGTCCCCAAGGACAACGTTTTGTAAAGAACAATTTTCATGCAATAGATCTACTTTATTAATAAACACAAAGTAACAAAGTAATTCTATGTAACTATTATATTCATATAGATTCATATTAATATATATTCAAGGACTAGATGAGAAGGTGAACTTTAAATACACGGACAGTGGCACAGTACTGAGATAAAGTATACTGAAAATGTAATATGGGGGTTGAGGAGGCATTGCATATCTCTCAATTCCCCTTTCCTGATTCAGTCCCGTCTTGTTTCTGACCCCTCCTCTATCATATCACAGACCAGCCTGTTAATAAAAAGGAGGCAAAATTAAAAATATATTCTCTCTCTCACACACACACACACTCATACTCATACACACATACTACAGTTATGTAACATCACATCCATGGAGCATTAAATATCTTTTACAGCTCTTAAAAACATGTGAAGCAGTGCAGTGTGTATCCTTTTCACATTTTACTATCATCTTTATTATGCCTACTGTCTTGAAAGGATGATCCTCATTACTCCACTCTTTATGTTGGCACTATGTTTCTTTCTTTCTTTCTTTCTTTCTTTCTTTCTTTCTTTCTTTCTTTCTTTCTTTCTTTCTTTCTTTCTCTTTCTTTCTTTCTTTCTTGACTCCAGCCTCTCCTTCTCTCTTCTCTCATTGTTGTTCTACTGCCTGATCTTGATGACTTTTCTATCCTTCTCTGTAATTCGTCTTAAGAGTTTTCTGTTCACTGATGTTACGTATAAGCCTCTGTCTATCTAAACTGTCTGTATTTATCTACATTCAGTACACACACACACACACACACACACACACACACACACACACACACACACACACACACACACACACACACACACATATATATATATAGTATAGATTCCAGGAAACCTTTCACATGTGAGAATATGTATTCATGTGTTTTATTAAAGTTTTAATTTAAGTTTATGGTTTGTATAATATAGTATTTGCACATGCTGCAATTTCAAAATAAAAATAAACAGTTTTAGTTTAAGTTTTATTGTTAGAAACTCTACGTATCTGATATTTTCTTAGAAACAAGCGCAAAATAGACATTTTCTGGTTATCTATTTACACTGGATATTTTATTACACTGGATAACAAAATAAGAGTCCTGATGCAGGGTTTAGAATAAAAAAGAAATAAATCCTGAAGCTATTATATTATATTATATTATATTATATTATATTATATTATATTATATTATATTATATTATATTATATATACAGCTGGAAAAAAGTTAAGCACCCCCGAGGTATTCTTCATTTTATTTGCAGAAAACATTTCTAAATTGAATGATTTTATT
>CM074968.1:1228287-1239917 GCA_037577455.1 Pangasius macronema | reverse complement strand
TCAGGCTCCTTTCTGAAGTTCTGTTAGAGTGGCCATTGGGTTCTGGGTCACCTCCCTGACCAAGGCCCTTCTAGCCCGTTACTGGGTTTGGTCAGACAGCTAGCTCTAGGAAAAGTCCTTGTAGTTCCAAACGTCTTCCATTTCACAATGATGGAGCCCACTGTGCTCCTGGGAACATTCGATGCTTTGAATATTGTGGCCCACTATAGGATTTAACCTACGTGTTTAAACTTGTCTATATGAAAAGATTCCATATATGTGTGAGTGTACAATTCACTTAACACAGCTAGTAAACACACAATGTTAAATATTTATTACTCACCTAATGAGAGAGCTGCAAATGGAGGTCTGGGACAACCCTCTGCCTATTCCTACATTTTGTTTTGAGTGGCGTAGATGTAGAAAATCCAGTGTCACAGGGGTACGTTGTTGTAAACTGCATCAGAAATCTTACTGCTTTGTTCAAATTCACATGATTATCTGACATAACATGAAACTGAATATTTGTTAATGATTTCCGTGGAAAGAATTTTCATATTAAAGCACTCTCACAATATTATATAATAAGACTGTCTCACTCTACTGTGCTTAAACTGGTGACGGCTCCTTCACACAGATTCACAAAGGGATTTTCAGTCCAGCTAAACTGAACATCTGGTGCTGAAGAGAATTCATGCAACTTCTATTTTGCAAACTTTGCAGGTGGTGTGCAAAGTGACAGAGGCAGGCAGGGTCTTCTTTTGACAGAAAATCTGACAGATTCTGAAATGATTCATAGTTTATCTGGTGAGTACGTCTGGTGTACAACATGAAATGCTGTCAATAATTTGCCTTGAAGAATAAGACTGAGCCCATTTAACTGAATGAAAATGTCCTACAGGTAAGCCAATTTAACAAACCAGTCACATTCACTAAAGCGGTCTGTTTGTGATGACCTGCTCATGCTCAGAACAGACAGAGGTCAGAGGAATATGGGGAGGGGTGTGTTTTTGATGGCCAATCCCACACTGTGAAGGTCCACCAGCAGGATATCCTTCTGAGCAAAGGTGTAGCCTATTGCTTCCTCTTTTAGTAAACCTTCATTCTAAAAAAGCCTGCTCTCATTCAGGGCAACAATGACGATGTTGTACTGTTTAATCAACCAGATGGGTTCTCTGACAGAGTCTTTCAGTCTTGTGATGGAAGTACACAAGGGATTGCAGGTTGCCTGTTCAAAGTTTATAGTTTTCTTTTTTTGACTGCAGAATAGAATGTCCTGATAGGCATGGTAACCTATCCTAGAGTGGGTTGATGGATAATTTTTGGGCCACCATTACTAGACCCTTTCCTGTTAGGGGATAAGCAGTGCGATCTGTCTGCCCATGCTGTCCCTGCATTGCTTTTCTTTCTAGTACTTCGCTAGCCAGTGGTTATGCTCTTGTCAGGCCTCCTTGTGGCCATACATAGTAACTGGTGCCTCACATCTCCAGAGGCAAACATGGTGTGTCAAAAGTATGATTTTTGTCTTGTTTGAACACACTGCATTGTCCCAGTTATCCACAGGCTTCCCCCAGTGTTCTGTAGCAAACTTCAAACAAGCTTCAACATGCCTTTTCTACAGTAATGGAGTCTTCTGGGATGATCGCAAATGGTGACGTGGCGGTGGAGTGCATTGCCTATTGTTTTCTCTGTACTCACTGCTTCCAGCTCTTGGGCTACTCTTCTGACTAACTTTCTTACTGTCCAGTCAGACATTTTGTGAGAAGATCCTGTGTGTGGCCAGTTGATGGTTGAGTGCTGTTCCTTCCTGCAGATAACTTGCAGATAATGGTCAAGATGGTGTTTATAGGAACATTTAGGAGTTGAGAAATCTATCAGTCCATCCATAACCAGTGCCACTGCTATGCTATGCAACAATATTTTTGTGAAGGTCTTGGAAGAGTTCTACCCATCATGAGATGTTTCTTGAGTGACAGCTTGTGACAGATGATTTGTTTACTTGCATTCAGAGGTGGATTCTCCTTTTACAAAGAGTGGAAGTACTAACCTACCAATTACCAATTCTAATTAGCACAGGAAGGAGAACTAATTAGTTCAATCAGCTGGTTTAGTGTTTTTTCTTACAGTGTTCAGTAATATTTTCCTGTGTCATTCCACTTTATTCCACATAACATTTTTATTGATGGGAATATTGTGATTTCTTTAGCTGTGTAGTTTTATTGAGTTAATACCAATATCTGCTCTATATTTCAGGTGAATAGCTGTATTGGAAATCTGTTTAATTAATATATGTATTTATATGTTTAATACTTGTACACTGTATATGGCACAACCAGCACAACAACCATCCAAGCTCTCACACACTGCATTTTACTGGGGTTTGAAGACCCAGAATCATACAGATACTCTGACTGCACCCTACTGGTTAGTTTGTGCCTATTCATGCAACCTCACAAAAACACTTCCACCTCAAGATGAAGGGACATAGTACTGAATGCTTCCTTATTGGTCTTTAAGAAGTGCTGTGTGTTTTCTGTAATACTGGATTCAGTGCCATTGCCTTGGTTTTGTAGAACAGAAGAATCTGGTGCATTCAATATATGGAGTAAAGTCACAGATCGCTATGTCTATTAGATTTTTTTTAAATAATATAAATATGTAGTAAGGTGGGCTAAATCCGGATTATGTACTTCCTTCATCTTAAAATGCAAACTGCTTAAAAGTCTAAGGAACATGCATTATTGTGGAAATTAAAAACTTTTATTCTAACAGCTTTTCACCAACCAAACCCTCACTCAGGTTCACTCATATTGTACTCTGATCTCAACTGACACAGGAGTGGTTTAAGAGTGTTTATTGTCCAGCAGATGTCAGTATGTTATTATGTGTGTGTGTGTAGAGTAGAAATCAATTAATTGTCACATTTACATTTATTCTAGTTAGAAGTATTATCAATATATTTTAAAAATGTGTATTTAATTTCTTTAAATATGTAGTCTTCTGTAAGTTCAGTAAACATTCATTGCTAATAGGCTAAATGTCATTAGGGCCACATATATGAGTACTACCATTGTGTCATTATATTTTATGGATTTATCAGTAAGAAAATACACATAAAAGCAAGAGTGCTGATCCAAATGGATAATTTATTAAAGCAGTTTGCCAGGAGGTAACAGCAATTATAATTCAGTAAATTTGCATTTAAAAGTGAGGATAGGATTAACGGGTGACACTGGAATGAGTGAAGAACAAATGAAACACAGAATATGAATTCACTATTAACGTACAGCATGTGAACAGCAGACAGAGCACATTACAGAGATCACAGACTCAAAAGGTACAAACTGCTTTTAAGCAAGCTTTCTATTTCTGATAGATATTAGAGCAAAGAAATTTTATATTATTATTATTATTATTATTATTATTATTATGTGTAAAGCAATATTTAGACAAGTGACATCATAAATACAGAAGGCAAATAAAAAAATGGACCAGTTCAGAAATTAAAATGAAAGTGATTTTAACGTGCTTCTAAACATCTATAAAACTTAAAATACTTTACATCCTGAATGAACTTAATCAGTTAATAGACATTTTCCACTTACAATCAAAAGCATGTTTTGGTCTTGGTACTAAACAAAAAAAGTACATTATTATATTTTAAAGATGGTCGTACATGTGTTGTTAAACAATAAATAACAACAATAAATAAGTAAATAAATACATTTGATCACTTAGGCTATTTTCATACAACCCTACCAGTACTGGAGGGTTTCTGAGTGTGTGTCCAAAGCTTCTGTAGCAGTGTGTTAAGAAAGAGAAGCAAAGAGAATTCCAGGTGCTTTTACTTTGTCAAAATGGTGGTTACATAGGAGAATGAGCTGGCTGTAATGGAATTGTCATTACTTGCACATGCAACATACATGATATTTTTTCTTATTCTTATTATTTTTTCCCCTTACCTATTGTATTAAATAGGACAAAATGATCTTCATGTGTTTTTGTCCCATCAGCCACCACGCAGCCGAAGGGTCATATCAATGGTGCTTCCAGAAACAATGTTGTAATCCTGCAGCTTCCTGCCAGAGTCGAGCTGTCGGCCGTTGTAGATCAGCCGCTGCTGCTCCATTGGTGTTCTTTCTTTCTGGTAGATCTTCCTCATCACCTGATCGATGGTCTCATCTTCAGTGATGTCATAGGTTTTAGGCTGTCCCTTATCATTCTTCACGAACACCTGGAATGGCACGGGGGTCGTGGAGATCAGCAGCATCACTGTGGATCCTGAACTCAGACCGTAATCACTCACGGTCTTCTGGTCATGGTCCAGGACCTGACCGCTGCTGGCTGAAAGCTTCAGGCGTGAGGCGCTTGCCTCAAAGTGGGGGGCAATGCGTTGCTTGAGTTCACCAATGGTGGCACTTGGCAATACATTCACAAGCTGCGTTTTTCCACTCAGGTCTTTGATGGCGAGCTCCATGGTATTCCCCTATTAATGACCTGTATGTAAAATAAAGCCAAAGAGGATAGGAATCATATACTTTTATGCAAATATTTCACCTATCATCAATAAGCCAGAAACATAGTTTCATTATCTTTTTACTGGAGCTACGGGACTAATGTAGTTAACAAGTAATGGAAGCCTATGAGCACTGTTTATCATTATACAAATAGCTCTGTATTTTTTTAGTTATATATATTATTTATAAACACACACGAAACAGATATCCTGCCTGGAACTGATTTTTATCTCTTTGTTTCAGAAAACCAGAATTATTTCTGCTGGTAAATTATTAATAAACATACGAATAAAAGCCAGTCACATTTACTTTATTTTACTTTTATATTTTACTTTGGATCAGTGACTCATCTGGAAACTTTATTTTATATAATCCAAACCAAACTATAATATTTAACATTATTAGAATGTATACTTCTTATTCAAGTATTTAAAATAGAATAAAACTTACCTTTTGAGTAAATGATGTCCTTTCTGTCCTCAGTATCCTTTTCAGAGAACCAAATCCAACTGAGCCTCCTTTCCTGCTGACTGCAAGTTAACAACAGATACAGTACCACAGCCACGCCCCTTATTTAGAGGATAACCAATGGGAGATAAGCATGAGAGAGCAGAATGACAACATGCCCGCACACTCAGGGGCTTTCTGTTTCTATTCAGCATTCAAGTGTAAGTAAAAAAAAAAAAGAAAAAAAAAAAAAAAAACACTGTAAAACAAGTTTCAGTTTTGGAGAAAAGAAATCAGTTATAATTGGGATGACGTGAGAAAAGTGAAGGCTCAGGTCACATGATGGGAAAGTCCACTCTAATTCCCTACGTCACATATATTCTGGAATGTTCAGTGCCATGGTGTACTTTGCATATTACACACTCCACCAGTATATACTGTATACACACACACACACACACACACACACACACACACACACACACAGATGAGTTTTCAGATATAGTTTAGTATGTGGTACTGGACTAATATTACTAATATCACATGGTGTACTGCAATTACCTGATTTACAGGTTCAGGGTTTTGTTTTTTTTTCTTTGTTTGTTTTGACCTCAGAATGACTTCAGGCTGTTCCCTTTTTGTTACAGATTGCTATTTTTCACAATTTATATATTCCAAAGTGTGTGGTAAATGCCTTTCATCAAGATTTAAAACACATTCTTTCATTCAGATGAATAATTTATCCTCCCATCCCAGCCTCAGTCAGTTTCAATTTTGGAGAAATCAATTATAACTGGGATGTTATGAAGAAAGTGAATGCTCGGGCCATGAAATGGAAAAAAGCCTCTGCTAATGCACTACATCACATCTTCTGGAATGTTCATTGCCATGGTGTACCAATGGTCAGTGCATTGTGTACACATACAGTCAGGTCCATAAATGTCTGTTATTTTAGAGGACAAACTAACATAGTCATAGATTAAAGTGTCGTTTTTATATGTGGTTGCAAATCTTTTTGCAGTCAACGATTCTATTCCTATTCATTATATAATTTAAACCCAATATACTGTGGTAGACCGCTAAAACTTTCTCTATGTCCAGTTGAGGGTTAAGGGCCTTGCTCAAGGGCCCAGCAGTGGCACGTTGGTGTTGTCAAGATTTGAACTGACAGCCTAATGATCAGTAGTCATTTCAGTGGTTAATCCTTTTATTCACTAGGACACATCATCATGTCTTGTTACCAGGTATCTTTACTGTTAGTTCACCTAACTGACTAATAAACCTGGAGGTTGAGATAAAAAATAAGCCTATGAGGTGATGGAGAAGGGCTTTAAGATCTAATCTGCCATAAGTTTGGAGATGGGTGTCAAGTATCTATACTAATGTTATACCTAGCTAACTAACATTTAGGATAATTTATCTCCTGTCACAACCAGGAGTTGCTTGGGGAAAAAAATAGCCCAAAGCAATTCAATCATTTTGATAAATAATTTTATTTACATAGATATTAAATTAATTAACTTACAAGAGTCATCACAAAATAAACCATAAAGTGTCCAAATGCAAACAAAGTGTATTTATTACTGAAGGTACTCCTAAAAGCATACATCATAACTGCATCATTTTATCACATTTTCCTGTCATTTGTTAATAATCCACATGTTGTCACTTCAGACACAGGAACAATGCTAGAAACTTAAGAATATGCAATTCTGAAAAAGGAATGTATCAGTAATGCTCATTACTTTTATCTGTAACTCATATTTTATCTAAGAATAATTTAATTGTGTTAATTGTGTTGGTCTAAAATGATCTTCATGTGTTTTTGTCCCATCAGCCTCCACGCAGACGGAGGGTCATGTGAATGGTGCTTCCAGAAACAATGTTGTAATCCTGCAGCTTCCTGCCAGAGTCGAGCTGTCGGCCGTTGTAGATCAGACGCTGCTGGTCCACTGGTGTTCGTTCTTTCTGGTAGATCTTCCTCATCAACTGATCGACGGTCTCATCTTCAGTGATGTCGTAGGTTTTTGTCTGTCCCTTCTCATTCTTCACGAACACCTGAAATGGCACGGGGGTCGTGCAGATCAGCAGCATCACTGTGGATCCTGAACTCAGACCGTAATCGCTCACCATCTTGTGGTCAAGGTCCAGCTGCAAAGTTTGTCCATTGGAGATGGAAAGCTTCAGCTGTGAAGGTCTTGCATTAAAGAGTGGGGCAATCTGTTGCTTGAGTTCACCAATGGTGGCACTTGGATTTACGTACACGGTCCTCGTTTCTCCGCTCAGGACTTTGATGATGAGCTTCATCATATCCATTTCTTAATGATCTGTGTATAAAGTAAAACAGCAAATTAGTGCTATTTAAATGGACTTTAGTTACAAGGCTAATAAAAGCTTAGCATAATGCTAACTACATGCATTAATCATCACACCTCTAACAACATTATTTTAAAATAACACCAATAACATTTTATGCAACAGAAACCAGGTGCGCTCTCAGAAAAAAGAAAATAAATAAAATAAACAACTGTACCACCATTGTTGCTGGGATGGTTCCTCATAANACATGCATTAATCATCACACCTCTAACAACATTATTTTAAAATAACACCAATAACATTTTATGCAACAGAAACCAGGAACTACATCAATCAGATCAAGTGATTCTGGATTCAAAATGGCCGTTTACAGCTACGCCATTTGCTCATTAAAGTTAAGAGGTGCGCTCTCAGAAAAAAGAAAATAAATAAAATAAACAACTGTACCACCATTGTTGCTGGGATGGTTCCTCATAACCTACACCTTTTTTTTTTTTTACCTGTAGTGTTAATGGTTTATGTAATGCACCTTTAAAGTATTTCGCTAAAAGATCATTTAGCGCCAATTATGTACCTTAAATGTTTTTTTTTAAAGGTACACTATATACTATCTACACTGTATACTATCTCTACATATTAAAGGTACAAACATATCCACCTCTATGGCGTTTAAACAGTTAATTAAAAGCGCGAGGGCTCCTGATCTGAGCGTACTTCTGCTCTGCGCTCGCTCTTTGCTGTCGTTCAGTGTAAAATCCCCTTCAGCCTTGTCGCTCATTCACTCTAAGAGCTTTAAATGGCTTGTTTTTATAGTGATCCTGAGGTCTAATATATACTACTGCATCTCACTTTCATAGCAGCATCTGATCAATGAACACAAACAGCATGCTTTTTTATTTGATAATTTATTAAATTATGCTTAATTCTTTTTTTTTTTAGTCTAGCTGAGATTAATAGTGGTCATATAAGCTTCTATTACATGTTGGCTGTGTTGCCCAAAGCTCAACAAACATTAAGAGAATTGAATATGTTGCTAAACTTTGACTGAATATACAAATTATGTTTATAAAAAAAATTAAAAGATACTTAAAAGTCATTTTTCCTTTGTAGACTATTTTTTCCCATTCTTTGTATCACTCATTGGCCGTTGGTGAAATCTTAACTTTATTTTGATGATTATTTCTGATTCATTTTATCTAAGAAGACATTATTTGAAAATTTAAAGATAAACTTACCTTTTAAATGTGTCTTAAAAAGGCTTTTTCTCTCTTCGAGTCCTTGTCTAGCGGACACAACTCCACACAATCCTCTCCAGCTGACTGCAGGCCATAATATACGGCAGTGTTTATAACCACGCCCCGTATTCACACAACCAATAGGAAATGAGCGCGAGCGCTAGCGCTCAGGAATACCAGCACGCCCCGCCCCCCTCCTTTAGGTTTTGTTTTCCGAGTCGTACTCAGTTAGTTTCGCTTTCCGGACGTCAGCTGAGGCGCAAAAACAACACACCAAACACAACAAACACCTTCTGTGCTGACACATTTTCTCTTTCTGTATATCAGTACCGGTGATCATTTCGGGCTGCACAGCTTTATTCTCAAGTTCACTTGTTACAGTTGCATTACATTTCAGGGGTTAATGCAAGATAATGCACACACACACACACACACACACACACACACACACACGAGCTGTGTTCATGGTACCTTGTATTTTATTTATTTTTTTTATTCAACATTTATTAACATGACATATAAACCAAGAGAAGAAGCCATGGGTACAGGCATAGGCAAAAACTACCAAAAGCTACACAGCATTCTGTGACAATAAACAAACAAACAAATAAATAAAATTACATAAAAACATTAAATTGGGAGCATATATTGTTTGTTTTGGCAGCTTTTCTGTTACAAGAAGTCTACAAAGAGTTAATATAAATTCTAATATCTTTATGAAAGTGAGAGAAAGTTCATGGTACCTTATAAGTAGTAATGTGCAAGTTGTAATGACGTCATTCCCCGCCTCCGAACGTCTGATGCATGAAAACAAAAAAAAAGAAAAAAAAGAAATGGATGCCTCCAGGAAAGCGTATCTTGTGTCTTTTGTCAGAGTAGGTAAAACTCATGAAAAGCCACATTTTTAGAGTTTAAAGCCTGAGTAGCTATTAATTATGTTCTCCTCTAGTGAACCTCAAACATGTATTCAACATTTTGGACTGAAATTACTGCACAGCAACAACAGCAGTCAGTAGCGAGTATCTTAGCAGCAAGCTAGTCAGATAAAAATTAGTGTTGACACTAATGTTGATGATTACCTTCTAAAAACAGCGATTAGTACGGTCAGTGTTGTAGATTTAACCGAGTAATGTGTCTGTATATGAACTAATCTAAAGCTAATACTGCTATAAACTCATTTAAATGTAGAGAAGGGGAACTTTACACTGTTCACAGTGAGAGCGGCCATGTTGGCTTGACGTCACTCTGTAAACGGGGAAGGAAGTGGTAGTCAAATTACCATTGAGAAGACTACTCCAATTTGAAATTGCAAACTGAGGGGTGTTTTCGGTGTTTTTTAGGCGGGGAATTACAAGTTGGAACTTTGCCTCGAACGCAGAATTAGCAACAAGCTAGCCAGCGGACAATAGCAAGTAGCGTTAGCAACAAGCTAGCTGGCTAATGTTAGTGATAACTGAGCACTGTCTGTATATGAACTGATCTAAAGCCAATACTGCTATTAACTTGTTTACAAGTAGAGAGAAGGGGAACTTTACACTGTTCACAATGAGAGCGCCATGTTGGTTTGATGTCACTCTGTAAACAGGGAAGGAAGTGGTAGTTGAGAAGACTACCCCAAGTTCATGAGCTGAAATTGCAAATTGAGGGGGCGTTCTCTGTGGTTGTTATGGTTGTAGGCGGGGAACGCAGCAATAAACTGGACTTTCAAACATTCAGTGAGAAGGTTCGCTCCTTGCTCGTCTAGCGCCAAGTCCAATCTTTTTGTTAATTTAAAAAAAAAATGAATTTTATTATTAATGTAATTTGTTAGTATCGCCCCAAACAACATTTAGACCATAAATGACGTTTAGCTGTTAGCCTTTATGTAGAATTAGCTAATTTGCTAAATGTTAATGCTTGCTCATACAGGCCTAGACAATCCTTTAGAGGTGAATCATTTAGTTGTCTACTATATTTTCATGAACACATCACTAGATCCATGACCTGTACATGTACAGTTGCTGAAATTCAACTNATTCAACTGTCAACCTTATTTTTATTTGTATAGAGCTTTTAACAATCAATAGTGTGAGAAAGCAGCTTTACAGAAATCCAGAAGTAGATTTAGCTCCATAATGAACGATCCAGAGGCAGAGACGGCATGAGGATGCTGAAAGGTTGCTCAGTGTGAACAAATTGTGAATAAGAGTCCTGGGATTATGAAGAGCTCTTTCACAATTTCTGTGACCTAAAATGTGTTCACCTTTTGGTTGTTAAAGTTTTTTTCGCTAGGACACATTATCATGTATATGTATATCTATGTACCATTACTGTTAGTTTCAGCTAACTGAGTAATAAACCTGAACTTTAAAAGCTTTAAAATCAAAAATATGCCCATGAGATGATGGAGAAGGGCATTAAAAACTAATCTGCCATAACTGTGGAATATTAATGTCAAATATGTCTACACTAATGGTGTAATTAGCTAACATTAATAGGCTAACTAATATTTATGTCCTGTCATAGCCAGAGCTTTTGTTTTTAGAAAAAAAAAAACAAACAAAGCAATTCATTTGATTTTGATACATTTTTATTTATCATTTTATTTTTTATTATTATTGAAGGTCCTTTTTAGGTCCCCATTAACAAACCAATAACAGCTATTTTTATCACATTGTCATGTAATCTGCTAACAGCTGACACTTCAGACATGTGTTGGTCCAGACAGCAATTGCATAAAAGTAAAAAAATATATTAATACTTTTTTTTTTAAATATTATTTTTTAAATTATTTATGCTACTTGTGCTAATAAATCATTCTAAAAGTCCATTTAACTGTTAAAGCAAGCAAACTTAATACAATCCTATGAATTATGGAAAGTTTTTATGGGTGTGTCCAAAGTCTTGTTACAAATTACATGCACAGAGCGGATTCTGGATGAAAAACAAAATAATAAAAATGGAATAGGAATACAGTAAAAAAGGAGACTGTTGAGTGTAATTTAAATAACTTTAAAATATATGCATTTATAACACATATAACACTATTAGTCATGCTAAGCAGAATTTTTTTTAGGCTAAAATGATCTTCATGTGTTTTTGTCCCATCAGCCTCCACGCAGACGGAGGGTCATGTGAATGGTGCTTCCAGAAA
>CM074968.1:1210305-1228187 GCA_037577455.1 Pangasius macronema | reverse complement strand
AATGGCACGGGGGTCGTGCAGATCAGCAGCATCACTGTGGATCCTGAACTCAGACCATAATCACTCACGGTCTTCTGGTCATGGTCCAGCTGCAAGATTTGTCCATTGGAGATGGAAAGCTTCAGCTGTGAAGGTCTTGCTTTAAAGAGTGGGGCAATCTGTTGCTTGAGTTCACCAATCGTGGCTCTTGGATTCACGTACACGGTCCTTGTTTCTCCGCTCAGGACTTTGATGATGAGCTCCATCATATCCACTTCTTAATGACCTGTGTATAAAGAAAAACAGCAGATTAGTGCTATTTAAATTTACTCTTTTTAAAAAGCTTTGCGTTGAAGTTACATGGCGAATGGAAGCTTGTGAGCACCGATAATGTGGTTTTAATGCTAACCACATGAATTAATTACCACACCCCAGCACTATTATTTTAAAATGATTACATTTTGAAATACAATTTTTTTAGAACAGAAAAAATGGAAGTGAAGTCAAGTCAAACGATTCTGGATTCAATATGGCTGCCAGCAGAGTTTACAGCTATGCCATGGACAGTTGCTCATTATAGATGAGTAAAACGTACGATGGCGGCAAATTCCGTGCCAAAAATCTGAGTGCAAATTATTTTCTTTTTTGCCAGCAGTGGGGAAAAAAACTCAAATATCCTCAACCTCAGACCTCAAACCTCAAATATCATTGGCTAAATCATTTTTCTGGGAAATCAGTGCTGACTGGCTGCGTGCCACTGTGACACACCATTGGCGGAGTTACCTGTTCTTCATCAGAGGCAGAACTTCATCAACACACACTCTTCATGTGAGTCATTTATTTATTTTTATTTGTTGATAGTTTTCAATTGATCCCCTGCAACATACTACATTATGTAATACACTAATATATACAGAAGTTCTGCCTCTGATGAAGAACAGGTAACTCCGCCAATGGTGTGTCACAGTGGCACGCAATACAGATTTTTTTGTTCATGCGCGTGCCAGAGGTTGCATTGTGAGCGCTTGAGGGTTTAAAACGTGCACGCGATTCCTCCTCTTTCCGCGCGCGTGTACGTCTGTTTTTCTCTCGCTGATGTAATCTACCGCGCGCGCGAGCGCCAGTGATAAAAAGGGTGCACACTCAGATTAAAAAAAAGAGTAGTAAACTCTCAAGCGCACACTTTATTAACCTTTAGTGTGAAAGCTGTGTGTATAATCTATCTCTCTAAAAGATAATTACAGTCCAGTTATGTGCCATACATCTTCTTCTTTTTTTTTTTTTTAAAGTACACTTTAAAAAAAAAAACTATGTTTCCGAGTGTGATATTAACATATTAAACATATATACAAAAGATAAGAGTAATAAACTTATTCAGCAGTATACTGTTGATCATTACACATGAATATTATTTAAACAGAGTTAAACCTACCTTGTGAGTAAATGATGTATGTGTCCTCAAAAGGCTTTTTCTCTTTGAGTCCTCGACTAACAGAAACAACTCCAGACAGCCTCTTCTCCAGCTGATTGCGGTTCATAATATAGGCCAATAGCCACGCCCCGTATTTACGCGACAGCCAATAGGAGATGAGCGCGTGCTCATGTCCCAACGAATGGGAGGCGAGCACAGCCCGCCCCTCTGTTAGGTTTTGTTTTCCAAGTCTTACTCAGTTACTTTCGATTTCCGGACATCAGCTGAGGCACAAACATATTGTTTTCCTCTCAGTATCTCAGTAATGGTGATAATACTGACACTGATTATTATTATTATTATTATTATTATTATTATTATTTTATAATAAAATCTATTTTCACAATTTCTGTAAACAAAAAGGCAATAAAAATGCTTGTAATGTTTTAATCTTTGTTTTTGAATATGAATGCAATTTACAGGCCTATCTGTATAATAATAATAATAATAATAATAATAGTAATAATAATAATAATAGTAATAATAATAATAATAATAATTAATCATCATAATCATCATGAATGAAAATAAAGAGAGAAAATGAAATTAAACATGGATTTGATCAAGGTATTTTCAGTAAATTTCCAGTTTTTAATTGAATGGAATTAATCCAGATTTCAAGAACTCAAAAACAAGTTGGCCTGTAAATAACGTCACCTTGGGTGTTCTGTGAGCAGGAATTTCAGGAATAGAAAGCTCTACAGCTCCAAGAAATAGGCAAAATATTCTTACTTAAATTCCTTTTTTGAAATAAATCTGTGCTGAGAAGGTGCATGGAATTTATTGTACAGTTGAACACCCAGCGTTCCCAGTATAACTCCACATCCACAATGCTTAATAAAATAATACATGTATTGTTTCATAAGCATTTGATAATGACGGTAACAGAAATGGAAAGGTTAGTTTAAGCAGGACTTCATGTTTATTGTAAGAATTTGTCTCTGTCTCAGAGCTCTGAGTGCTTCAGCATGGCAGTTCGCTCCTCTCTCTTTGGAAGCGGGATGTTTCCTGTGGGAAGAAAAAGAAAAGTTTTTCATTATTAGTGCCAACAGCACAGATAGTTTCTGTTTCGTGCGTTTCACAGGTGTGCTGGAGAAAGGAAAGGGAAATTGGGTATAAAGGTAACGCTGAGGTGAAGGGGAATTCCAGCTGAAACGATCCACGTCACGCATTCCTGAGAGAGCCGGGATTGTTGTTGTTGCACTTTTGAGAAGGTGCCAGTAGGTGGCTTGGGAAAGGAAATCAAAACCTAACACCAAAACTAAGCATTGATCAGTTTCATTCCTGTAGCAATCCCAACATCTACTTATAATGTCTACACTTAATTAATTCTTAACTAAATGTAGACATAATAATAACTTAATAAAATAAAAAATCTCCCACTGACAATAGTCATCTCTTAAGAATTATACACCAAGTATATTTTATCTTCATCTCGTTTATAACTTTGTGAATCCCAAAATTCTTTCCACATAAAGCTGTAGTGTTAGATAAGTACAGTTTAGCACTGTGCCAATTTAAAGTGAGTTATTTTGACCCAAACAGAACATAAGACTTAAAAATAATGTGTGTGGGTGATTAGTTTGCTGACCTGGAGGTGCTACAAAATATTCCTCCTCTGTGCTTTTGGAGAGCCGAAGAAGCTCCTGTGCGCAGTTTCCCTCCGTCACTGTGTCGTCTCTCAGATACAGAGCTCTAAAAAACACACAAAGACAAACGGTCCTGTGTCTGTGTCTTATAATACTTATTGCAGAATTTTGCTTGCAATATTAATAATAACTAACATATCACTGAGGTGATTATTGTGACACGGGTTCTCGGTTTGTTTTCCGCTTAAACGAAACCTACAGTGAACTCCATGAGAATTACAAGAGTATTTTTATATGTAGCAATTACAAAATGTCTCAGCTGATATTCCTTATTAAATAACAATCANAGACATACTCCATGTTCTAAGTTTCTCTAAGTTTCTAACCCTATATCATGGTTTATAACATGTGTGACTGCCCCGGAAAAAACCCTCCCTTTGGTCAAACAGACATTTTCGACATTTTTGACAAACTCCAGGCTTTCCTAACTTTTCTCCTTTGCATGCATATCAATCAGAAGTGAGGTGTTGGTTAACCTGACTCTTTATACAACATGATTTCTGCAGATAAACCTCACAGTCAGTAGACACAGGCATAGAAAAAAGATCTTTTTCAGCCACAGTGACTTCTGATGGGTTCTTTGACATGTTATCTCTGACCACCACACATATTATTTTTATATTATCATATTATATTATATATTTTTTTATGTTTGCTGTTTCTGCTGCTTGGTGTCTGAAAAAGTTCTCTTCGATGGATAGAATCATTAAAATTGTAATTTCAGAAGAGGAAAAAGAAAGAAAGGGGAAAAAATGACACACACACACACACAGATACCCTCACCTGTCCTCCAGCACAGAATCCATTGGTTCCACACCTTCTGTGTCGACAACATGGAGCTGATCAGCAAACCGAATCGCTTTCTCCAGACACTCCACACCTTCCTGGCTGCCAAAGTCTACAAGAGCGAGTCTCTCCAACTTATCCACGAGGTCTAGAGAAATTTTAGTAGGCTGCAAAATGAAACGGGGGGGGGGGGGGGATCACCAAAGTGTGCTGAGGGTGCCATGACAAAAATCATCTCACCTGAAGACATTTCCATAATGTATGATATGCATCAAGGTAAACCACATTTCTCACTGTTATTATTATTATTATTAGTAGAATTAGGTTTACTAATAAACTGCAAGCAATTAGTTTACAAATCATGTTTACAAATAGTTATATCTGCAATATCAATAAAATTCAGATTTTTGTATTCTGCATGATTATACACGTTTTTTTTTGTTTGTTTTTTTACACCAAATTAGAATTCTTTTGGAACCCAGTTGTGAGCAGTGGTGTTTTTTGAAAATAATCTGTGACTACCAAGATATTATTTTAATGCAGATAATCAGAAATTAGTATAATCCATTTCTGTACACGTAAGTGCACACAGTGTGTCTAAGCTGTACAGGACCATTTCCATTGTAAAACATATTGCAAAGATTAGGAGAGGGAAATGGGATTGTGGAGTGGATAATGGCAAAAAAGGCCTATTGAGGCAGTGCAAATCAGAAATGCGTGTGCACCATGGTGAACTTCTTTCCCAAGCAAAAACACTGAGAAAAGGAAATAAAATGCCTGAAATTTTGGGGAATACTTTCAGGTCTTTCTGGACAGTTTTTGAGATGTAGTTGGACTGGAAGGTTTTGTACAGCTGGCAACCCTGTCCGTAAATGTGAAGCAAAATGTTTGGGCAGAGAGAATTTGAACATAAACAGCATTTTTATGTGACGTATAATAAAGATAATAAGAACCGTACAGGTGGAAGTTGCCTCTCAGCTACTGGCTCCCATGTGGGAAACTGCGGAACCTGAAAAGAAACACAAACACGATAATAGTCACAATCATGGTTGTTGTTGTTTTTTTCATATACACTTTGCCTTAAGGTCACTGGTTGTGAAAATACAGAACATGTAAAACAGACACTATAAACACTAAGTACAGCAGATTATTTAACAGAANTTTTAGAGATTACACGTTCCTGAGATTCCCGGAGAGCCTTCATAGGCCATGATATTTTTTTGTACCTTTGAAATGAACCGAGACTGACTTGAGCTCGTCCAGCGGCACCACCTTGCTCTTCTGCCCCAGTGAGACGCGCTGTGTGCGGGAAGCTCCGCTAGGACACACCGAGGATGTGAAGGCCGCAGCGGCGTGGATCCGTTTAACCACCGCAAAGTGCATGTTGTGATTTTCCTCTCCAGCGCTGTATTCCTAAAAGCTGTAGATCTCAGTAAATGTCCAAAAGGACACATTAAATTAAACCTTACACAGGCGCTGTGAAACATGTCTGCTCAGAAAACACCAACTCTTGACAGGTCATGCACTAAAACGGAAACTTGGAAGTCGGAAGTCGGAGGTTTTATACACTCTATATATAGACTCGCAGTCAGAGGTCTGATCGAAGCCCGGATA
This sequence comes from Pangasius macronema, assembly GCA_037577455.1. Taxonomy (NCBI): domain Eukaryota; kingdom Metazoa; phylum Chordata; class Actinopteri; order Siluriformes; family Pangasiidae; genus Pangasius; species Pangasius macronema. The sequence goes on along the minus strand of CM074968.1, from coordinate 1,222,688 downwards.
GCTCAGTCGGTAGAGCATCAGACTTTTAATCTGAGGGTCCAGGGTTCAAGTCCCTGTTCGGGCGGTGCTGTTTTTCTTTCGAAGAAACAACGTAAGTCCGTATTTTCCTACCACAAGCCTGTAAAAAAATAAAAAAGACCAGGGGTGCATCTTTGAAACAATTTGACTTAGATTTAAAGGCAATGAACTGAGGCGACATTTATCCATCGAGGATTATCGGTTATTATCAATTATAAATCAATTGTTATAAAGACAGGACAGATATTTTACACTGATGTGTAAATAATTTAATAAGCTAGCAAGGTGATTTGCAACAAATAATTATTTAACAAAGTAATGTCAAAATTATTCTGCTTGTGTTTTGAAAAGAAAAATAATAATTTCTCATCTACAGTGGGCATGTTAATAACTTTTGGCTGTAAACTGAACATTCTGTTAGGTTTATTAATGTCTGTAATTTAAAGTAATATTCTGAATTCCATATTCATTCATTCATTCATTCATTCATTCATTCATTCATTCATTCTTGGGTGAAATATATCCATTCACAGTAAATGTAATGAAACTGCCAGAATTTGTGTAAAGCGATTAACTGGAATTTTTTCTTTTTTTAAGAGCCTCTGATCTCAGCTTTGAAGTGTGATGAAACAAAATGCACTCCAGTGTATGTCTTGACCCCAGTGATCCACATTGTGAATTTAGGGAATCTTGGAGAAAGTTGAAATTTTCACCTGAGAGTTAAATTTTGGTTTCTCCAATCTTCCTCATATTTGCACAGTTGGTTGCTGAGGTCGAGACATAGACAGGGGCGCAAGTTTGGTCTGAATATCCCACTCCAAATCTGAGATACGAGGTGTCCGTTTTCCACTAATTTTAGTCAATTAAATATACAAGGATTGGGCATGTTAATTTCTAAACTTGCTATAATCACACACTGGTTATAATCACACGCTCACTAAAACCAACACCGCCTGTTAGTCACTACTGGCTACCATTACTGGATCACTTTGATTTGTTAATAATTGAAGGAGTTTTACCAAATTGCGCAGCTACATAATATGTAAGATTTCAAAATAGTACATTTCTTAGTACATTTAGATGTCAAAATAGTACATTTCTTAGTAATGAATGTGGAAAGTAAAGAGTAACCCAACATTCCATAAATGTGTGTGAATCTCCCTGTCATATCTAGTACTTATAATAATAACACCATTTCATTATATAGAGGCACATATATCATTTAATCATAAACCACAGTTGAACAAGTGCAAGTTTTACATACAAAAGCCAAAACAAAATGAATGCACTGAGATATGAACAGATAAATAAACAGCTCGAAGCTAGACATACAAATAATAATTTTTTTTTCGCTATCATCAAGCAGTTAGTTTTCACAAATCTTCCAGCAATATCCAAAGCAACATGACAAAGTGCCACGTTTATAGCGAAGCAGAATCTTCAGCCAAATGCACTGCTTAAAAGAACTGTCGATGAAATACATTGGACACACTGCACTAGTGAAAATAATATATCAGATTAGTTTGGATTCTATTCAGTTCCACAGACATGGCCAAAAAACAGCTTTACAGCGTGCCCTGCAGTAAACGCTGCACATTCCCTGCTCATCTATTTTAAGGATTTCGTCCAGTTGAAGACGACTAAAACATTTCATTTGGGTAACTTTGCTGCACAGTGAGCAACAATATCACTAAAAGTACTTTGGTAGTTTGTCACAAGTCCAATATTTGGACGCCACTCGTGGCATAATGGATACAGACTTTCCAAAATTGGACCCTGACAACCATTTGCTTGTAATCAAGGTCCTGAACTGATAAAAGGCAGAGGGCAGATGTGAATTTGCTGCCCTAAACTTGGACTCAAACAGCACCACTGGAGCATACAGACTAGCAGAAACACAGTTAAGGCCACACTGTAAATGGTAAGTTACATCAGAATGCAAAAATAAATAAGAGAACTGTTAAATATAATTTCTCTGCTTTAATATATTTCTATTCAGAAAAAAACACAATCGCTAATGTCATATATTTTAATATTTCTCTATATAATAAATATAGAATATAGATTTTTCCTTATGCACAAATAAGCTTTTTTCTTATTTGTTACAATCACAGTAAAGTGAAAACTGTGGAAGTCCACATACAGGGCCTTGCGTAAGGATCCACCCACATTCTGTAGTGTACAACCTGAAAATGAAATGGACTTAATGGGGATTATATGTCATGGATCAACACAAAATAAGCCCAAAACTTGAAGTGAGGGAAAATAATCAATACAGTTTGCAAAATTATTACCAATAAAAAATATAAAAGAATACTGAAGAACAGTGAAACATGGTTGTGGTAGCATCATGTTCAGAGTTTCCTTTGGCCTCCTGGTTGCTTATCTGACGAATCCCCTCTTTATCCAGTCACTGATGTTTGGATGGCCTTCTTTACACAGAGTCATGGTTGTTCCATGTTCTTTCCCTTTTTAATAATAGATTTAATGTCTTTCCACAGGATGTTCAAAGTTTGGAATATATTTTTTAATAAGCTTAGTCTCTGACTTGTTTTTTTTAGCTCCGTGGTATTCATGATGTTTCCAGGAACAGGTGTATTTATATTGAGGTCACATGACCAGTCGACTTCATTCAACTAAAAAGGTTGGAACTGGCTGCACCCAAACCAATTTAGGGGTTTCACACTGACAGAGGTGAATACTTTTGCATTTATAGCATTTTCATTTAATTAATTTGGCAAAAATATTGATTTTTCCACTCATTTCAGTATTAATGGCTATTTTGTGTATAGTCACGACATATAATCCGAATTAAACCCATTTCAGTTCCAAGTTGTAACACTAAAAAATGTGGAAATGTTAAAGGGGGGTGAATACTTGTGCAAGGCACTGTAGATAACTGATGCCTTGCAGAGACACACTTAACATTGGCAAATAGATGAAATAACTGCTGCAGTGTGTTCAATAATATGATTCTGAAAAGATCTTCACAACAATACACACATAACTGCATGTAATAAAATGTAACACTAGATATCACCACTACTGAATGAAAAGTACTGATTTGGTGGCTCGAAGGAGATCTGAATGATAATACATTTCTGTAACACAGTGTTGAGAGAGCATTAAAGTCAGAGCTGCTCAGCTTCTTCATGTCCAAAAACTAAAGATCATACAAACCTTGACAAAGCACCAACCTACATAAATAATAACATAACGCCATGTTACTGAAGATACACACAAGTTGGTAACAGGCGTGCAGCTGTGGAAGGAAACAAACTGAGCCGAAGAGGCTGAAAGCTTTACTGACTTGGAATGTGTGATACGTGAAGTATAATCGAAGTCTGGAAGTGTCAATTTTTTAATAGCTGGCGATACCTATTACCTCTCACTTCCACTTCCATTAGGTTCATACTTCAGAATGTAAAAGACACTGGTGGTGCAGCAGGTAGCGTTGCTGCCTCACAGCTTCAGGGTCCCTGGTTTGATCCTGAGCTCTGTGTGTGTGTGTGTGTGTGTGTGTGTGTGGGGGTTTCACATGTTCTCCCCGTGGCTTTCCTTGGGGTCTTCTGGTTTATCTCCCAAAAGCTTGCCAGTATGTGCAGAGACTATGCTAAATTGCCCCCTAGGTATGTGCCCTGTGATCAACTGGCATACCATCCAGGGTGTATCCCCCTTTGTGCCCAGCGTTCCTGGGATAGACTCCGGATCTTCTGACCCAGACCAGGACAAAGCGTTTGCTAAAGATGAACGAATGTAATAGCAGCATCTGCTTATAAATGTAACTACAGTTATTTAAGAGCTAAATAATTCATGAGCTAAATGACTTGGACCCAGAAGGTTCTCTTGGCCGTATCCTGTCTGGTTTGATGCAGCAAGCACTAATGGGATGTTTTGGCACAGAGACAGCTGAAAGGCGTTGACACTGCGTTACTTGTTTTCAATGAGCATCTGCACTTTGCAAACAAGCTCTCGAGCCAGCTCCAGGATTTGCTTCACGTTATGATGTTCGGCCATTTCTAAAAAACAAAATCACAGTAGAACACTTAAAAAGAGCACCATTGTGTTGGAAATGTTCCATAGGATTTAATGGGGTTCTAACTTTGCTGTTACCATTGAAAAATTTGATGATGTCTGTAAAGTCCATGTTGTTCTCCAGGATGATGTCCCTGTAGATCTCAACGAGGGCTAGGGCAATGAACAGGACAAACTGGCTAGAGGAGACGTGCTTAGCCGCCCAAATGCTCTCCCACACTGCAAACACGTCATCATACACCAGCTCTGAGGACAGAAAAACAACACACCAAAGATTCGCTAGATCACAAGCACAACTGACATTTCACCAAGTTTACCACTGTAACAGTTTGAGTGTATAACAATGTTTCCATCTGTCCTAATACCACAGTATCTTCATTTGTTTGCCTTGTTTCCAGCGACCCCTATAGGACTAGACTTTTCTGGAAAGTGAAATGATAACCACCAGGGGGCGCTGGTCGACTATTTCTTTCACCAATTTCCAGGTCACCAATTTCAACCACCTTTAAATCACTGTTTAATCTTTTTTCTTTTTACTGTCTTAGGAAAAGTTCCACCACTAAAATCTTATTTTACTTTAATTACTAATTCTAATGATCTCCACCAGATCTCCTTGTTAAACTCCCAACAGAAAAGGATGACTCATGTTTCACAGAAGAATCAACTGCTCCATAAATGCAGAGGCCACTGCTCCCATCTTAATGACGTAAAAAAAACGCTCATTAGCTGCTGGTTCTCAGTGTTCCTCAGAACTATTTGACACTCCTGGGAGACAAAGTCGTGCTCTCGTGTTTCAATTGGGATTTGCTGCATTTTCCGTTACCTCGTTTAAAATCCAGGAGGAACCAGCGATAGCAGAAGTAGAAGTGGGTGTAGTCACCGTTCTGATGCATCAGCTCAAAGAGCTCTGAGTCCAGGATCTGCAGAGATGGACAGATTTACAGAAAATGTAAGATAGCACAAATTAAAGGCTAAAGATTGTTTTGCAATCACAGTTTCACCTGGATGAGGGATCTCATGTTGGCAAAGTGAGTGTCCATCGCACCACCATGAGGAAAGTTTTGATTCATTCTCTTCATCAGTTCGGTGAAACAGCTAAAGGCCAGAGCCTCTGAATAAAGACCAATAAAACGGTAAATGAAAAATCATGATTCCCCAACAGAAAAACCAGCATTTTAAAAATCATATGCACTCACCATCATCAAGAATGACCAGGAGAGGAGCCAGAAGGTCACACATCCCCTGCACATAGCCGATCTCTAGATGCTTCCAGACGTAACTGTGGATGAAGCGTAACCACAAATTAGTTAAATAAATCAGCAGAAACCAAACCGTGACTGAGCTCAGGTTTGATTAAATTAGACCACTGATATGATTATTGATTCCTGGGTAATTAATTACACTGTATTATTGTGAAGATTGGCAGTGTTAGGATCTGGAACTCTGGTTCTGCTTTGTGACAACGTTTGCCATAAAATTGGGTTACAAATGCACTTGAGTTTTACCACTGTATAGGTTTTGGCACCCCACCTGCACATGATGTTGCGGAGTTTCTCCAAGTTAGCTGGGGTGAAGTAACAGTAGTTCCTGTCACACCTTTGCACGTCCTTGTCAATACGATGCAGGTTCAGGGTGTACAAGTCCAAGAGCTCCTGCTGCAAAAACCAGGCAGGCCACATGAACAAGTAATGTTCAAGTAACGTAACATTTGCGCAGTTGAACTATATCAACATTTTCCTCTGTTATGTTACATATTTTTTCTGTTTATTATTAGTCTTAATTTATGTGGAGTGTTTGCCATACAAGTCCCTGTGAATGAGCTGTTACTATAGAAACAATAACGTATTAGTATAAAGCCGGGATTTGCAGCTGCACTACTGTCAGATTCAAGAATATCAGTTTTGGTATAAAGTAATGTATTAAGACATTTTCAGTTTTAAATGCATCTTGGGTGCATTTTAATGCACTTCATCGCCATACAGATATAATTTTGATACTGAAGAGGCATGACTCAAGTAAGCATTACCTGTACCTTAGATGAAACAATTCAACAACAAGGCTATATTTGAAACATTTTGGTGTGTTACACATCTATTTCAATAAGTAGGACAAGTACCGAGTAAGTCGTTCCTATGGAGGGAACTGGCGAGGTGGCGGTCTTCTTCTCATTGGCCATAGCATGTGAATCAATCTGTGGGTAAAGAGTCTCCATTTCAGGCAGGAGCGCCTCACTGCCTTCCTGAACGCCCACCAGCCGGGCCATGGGGATCTCCTCCATCTCGATGGCTGAGGGTGACTCGTCTGAGTCGGTGGTGGGAGTCTCTTTGCTCATTTCACGCATGCTGAAAGCTTCAAACACAACAGGCACCACAATCTCCTTTACCACAGGAGCGCTTGGCATCGTGACCTTCTTCCTGACTGTCTCCATCTGACCTTTCTCCTTAACCCGACTTGGACTTTGAGCCTCAGCTGTTGACTGTTTCCCTGCTCTCTGAGCTTCATTCGTCTTTGGTCTCAATTCAGTTTGATCCTCAGATGGCTCTGCTTTGAATGGTTGGATTTTCTCAGATTCATTATTTTTTATGAAAGCAGAAGTATTCAGTGTCTCACTCTCTGTTGTCTTTAAACTTCCTGGACTGTATCCAGTCTCAGAGCTTTTACTTTGCTCTCCTACTGTACACTCTTCCCTTCTCTCACCTGTTGAAACGGACATCAGTATTCCAGACTTCTCCTTCTGTTTAGATTCATCTACCTCCTCTAACACCTCTGGCTTGCTTCTTTTGTCCGCTACCTCTGTGTTCTTTATCACCTGAGGTACAATACCTTCAAAACCTTCACTGGCTTCTGAGTATTCTCCTACCTCAACGTCATTTCTCTTCTCAGACACCTCTTGTTCCAGAGTTTCTCCCACAATATCCATGTGTTCCAATTCTGTTTTTTCACTCTCATCACCTGCCCCCCCAATGACAGTTTTCTCCATCTTCTCTGCATTTGAGCTTCTTGGAACAAACACTTCCACATCAGGAGCTTCTTTGGTTTCCTCCTTTTTATGATCCTCCTTGATGCTATCCTGGGTGGATGTTTTGGTGCTCATCTCCTGCGCACTGCTGTCTTCTCTGCTGAGGGAGTCCGACAGACCCGAGGTGACAGAGAAGTTTCTGGAAGAGGGGTGACCCGAATCTGAGCTGTTGGAAACTTTGGGGAGGAGTTTGACATCATTGCCTTTGGGCTCGGCATCAATCTGGTCGACCTCGTCCACGGACTCGAACACCTGGAGGAAGAAGCCAAAGGGAAGCCAACTACTCCAGGGGAAGGGGCTTTGGGGAGTGAAGAACTAGTAGGGACAGTGTGGGGATGGGGAAATACCTGTTTAGAAGTAGCAAAATACATGCACAATCCAACGACTGCCAGCAATTACATTTAGCCCAACGTTACATTTAGCCCAACTCTGAGCTGTGTTCAGAGTTGAGTTAAACATATGTTTGAATTCAGACTTCAAACATAACTACAGACTTAAGCGTTAGAGTCTGAAGTCTGAATGTCAGAAGTCAGGAAAAGGTGTGTCTCAGTGTTGTCTGAGACTTTCATATAACCACAATATGTCAAGTAGAAAAGCATGGTTTGGGCTTTGACTCGAAAAAAACTATGGAATGTCATTGGAGGCCAATATATAATACATAAATAAATAAATAAATAATAAATAATAAATAAAGTGAACTGTAAGAGTAGCAGATGAGTGCTCAGTCAGCTTATCCTTCAGCAGGTTTTACTTACAGGGGAGCAATTCNCATTGTCATTGTTTTAATAATTTGACAAATCTGAATAGCAAAAATCGTAATAAAACAGCCTGCATCTCGTACACACATTAGAATTTCAAATGTCTTGATTTATATATATATATATAAAAATATAAATTATTTCTAATTGACCATGCAAAATAAAAGGATGCGCTGGATCAAGTGCTATTTTATAAGTTGTTGAATAATGAGTGGTGAAGCCATGCAGTACCTCTGTGTCAGTCAGATGAATATTAGATGATTTACCTGTGTACTGCTACTGGAGTCACTCTGCAGGCAAGCTCTCTGCCTCTCTGAACTGCAGCTCTGAGACGACTAAAGATGGAGGAATAAGAGGTACAACAAGGCATCATGAGGAACTAATGAAGAAAAATTGGTGAATTTCATAATACACAGCAGAAGGTGTGGCGCAGTGTGTCCACCAGGTGTCAGGTCTATATCAGGAAATAATCTGTGGTCAATATTCAGTCACTGGAGTAATGATGGCGATGTTACAGTGGGTAAGTGAGTACCTCATTGCTGATGGACGAGTCACGGTGCACCACACTTGGATTGTTGCTGTCCATGCTGGCCATAGATGAGCACTTGGCCAAGGCCACGGCGTGCTGCTCTTTTTCCCTCTGCCGCACAATGGCCTCGCAGCCCAACCACTCACTCATAGTCTTCTCGTAGCATGCTCGCATCTGCTCGTCTACCTGCAGGGGTCAATGGTCATAACAGAGTTCAGAGGTCACATAGACTGACAGTTTTCTCTGCTGGCCTTATTCACTCCATCTGATCAAGCTAATCAAAATCTACAATGGCATGGGCAGGGTCAGCTAGTATAAATGAGCTAGCAGGGCTAAGCCCCACCCCATCTGTCAAAGGCACAAGGACGTGAGCCACAGATCCAGACACTGACCTCCTTCCTCTCGTTCTCGGACATCCCGAACTGGTAGTGACCCAGCAGGAAGGGCCAGACCTCCTTACGTAGAGAGGGTTCAATTCCTCCAAAATACACCAAACGCCAGAGCTCCTGCTCATCATACGCCTTTACAGAGAAACACATTGGATTAGAAAGGAAAAGGTCATATGGTAATGTTTATCTATAGTGTAATGAGTCTGACCAGACACTTCAGAAGCTGTACATTCACATAGAGCTTCTTTGTGAGGCAAAAAAAGGTAACCAACAACAACAAAGCATGAGCTGAACCGTGCACATAAATTTGCATTGTTTGGAACACTCATAAAAAATGACATATGGTGTTTAGCAACAGCACTTTGAGTCCCAGAGGCTCTGCATTAATCATTCTGCACATATTGTGTGTGTGTGACTAATCATGGCGATGTGCTCAGAGGTGATAAACATGCATAGGCAAGTCGACCACACTGCGTATGCTGATCTGGGATCAGTTTCACAATGTTGTGAGCTCGGGCTCGTCAATATGTGCATGTGTGAAAAAAGCAGGAGTCAGTGAGTGTGTAGGTGAACGCATGGGAATAAGGATGTGTCTGAGGGGCTGGATATATAATTACACCACAGCACTGCTGAATTCTGGATTCTGATTGGTCAGAAGGTGTAAATTTCTACAACAGTAGGGCAGCTACAAATCACAGGCTTTATTTGAATGCGCTCTTTCTAATATGTTACTGTTTCTATAGTTACAACTTACACACAAGAACTTGTAAAAAAAAAAAAAACATGAGTAATAGTTGATATGGTGATGTTTTCTGTAAGGAGACATTTATTTATGGAAGGGGTTTCCAGTGTCAACGGAAACTACTGTTTATGACTGAGAACAGTAACTAACTTGTTTCATGGATGTTCCACAACACTAAATGTAACTCTAAATGGATCAAAAGTACACTGTGTCATTAAATAAATGCAACATTTTAATAGCTGTGATATAAGAGGAATAAAACACTTCAGGACGTGCTGTTATAGGAAAACAATCAACCTCGGGATGGTAACAGTAACTCTGCTTTATTCACCTTTACCTTCATCACTGATTATTTTACTATAACAGAATGACACACAGTGATTTAATTCCTTATATGTATACATGAGAACGTATGCATAATGCATGTGTGCTTACGAGTGTGTGTTTGTACATACACTGCAGTCCTGCAGGAACTTGTGCCACACTGGTGCAGTGAGACCTCCGTACGCGTCACACGGCACATCGGGCATTACGATGGTGTGATTGACGAGAGCGGAGAGGTGTGTGCGCACGGTGGACAGGTGACGGCAATACGCCAACCCTTAACAACAAGAATGGATATTAGCATCACAGACAGATTGATTTCAACTCATCCTTTTGTCAGTGTATTTATTATGTGAATAATGCCCAGTATTGTGACATACAACATGCCAGAGTCCACTGTGATAAACACTACTGAAAAAAAAAGTCTTCTGTGCGTTGCCACATCATCAATAAATAAAGGCAAGAATTCACCACTGGGCGTGCCACTTGACAGAGAAAATACACTCTGTTGCTTTAAAAAATGTAACATTGTGGTAAATGTAAAGAGTCTTGGTTCACACATACAGCCATAGAACGCTCTGGAGATGATCTGATACTTCATGTTGTCACACAGCAGCTTCAGAGGAGCTCTGCAGAAAACATGACATCATCAGCACATAGTATTACATAACCTGGCCCACCAAATGAATCAGTGGGATCAGTGTTCTAATTTAAAATCGTCATGTGGTCTGTAATCGAATAGATATATTTGAAAAATGCACTGTTGCGCCAGTAGCGTGCAAAATAGAAAAAAAAAAAAAACTGAGATATGTAAACTCTAAGCTACAGATTTGACGTTTGTATCCAGAAGAAGAAAAGTGCACAACGATTGCCGAGTTTTCCAAGAAAAACAGCCCAGGTTGTACATCTTATCTGAGTTAAATGGAAATGGTGTTTTTAATTTTTCAAAGCCCACAGCAATGCTGAAAGATTAAATGTTCGGCGTCAGTGTCAGACTCATCATGCTGAAAAATACAACCATTTGCGAGGGCAACCTGAGAACAGATCAAATAAATGAGCTGCTGTCGGGGGTTTGAACAAACTAAATGAAAACTGTACTCTGATGGTGAAACTGTGTGCCACAGCAAGTGTCAAACATTTGCTAATGAAAGACGCAGATGCAGAAAGGATTTCAGATCTCTCGCTGAAAACATTAAGTTTTTCAGTAGCTACCGATGGAAGCACTGATATTACTACTAAACCGATGTGACATTGGACTAAGTGTAATGTGGCTTAGTCGAATTTGTCTCTGTCACACACATCCTTTATCTACATGCCAACTTCGGCTGTACCTCTCGTGGCTGCAGCCGTTCGGCGACACTCCATCGGAGAAGCTGGCCTGAGAACACAAGGACTTCCTGTGTGTTGGCTGCCAGATGTTTACCCCCTGCTCCATCAGCTCTGAACTAGCTGGAACACACACATTCAACGAAAACACATCACGCACATCTCAACACCTCACTGGACGCCATTACCCATCATGCCATTACAGGATTAGAACATTAACAAAGTAGCAGAGCTGCAAGTCACAGGTTTATATTAATGCACTCATTCTAATATGTTATCGTGTCTATAGTAACAGCTCATTCACAGGGACTTGTACAGCAGATGGTCTGCCTAATTGGATAAAAAAAAGGGGTGTAATTGTGAGGTTTTCTGATATCTTCGGACAGAGGAGTTTGCACTTTGCGATTTCTCAGCAACATGACAAGCTGCGTGCGTTTTAACTTTAATAGAGAGCAAAGAGAGGCTGGTGAGGGAATGACTGTTTATGAATGTTATCTTGTTTTGTTACATTAAGTGTAATATGGTTAACAAGTATGACATGTCACACTTTAATAAATAAAAAATGTTAAATAGTTGCCAGATTGCTGTGATATAGGAAGAATAAAACACTCAGGGATGTGCTGTTATAGGAAAATAATCAATTTCAGGGTGGTAAACAGTAACTCTGCTTCATCACACCATCCTATCACTGATTACTCTAACAGCGTGAGTGCTTTTTTACTCGCATGTCTGTTTATTCATCTTCTCATCTATTAACTGATTGTTTGGATTGTAAAACATGTCGATATTTCCACAAGAGTGAATTTAAATTTTTATACATATTCCTTAATTCCTCCACATACTCACCGAGCTCAGACTGGCTGTTGGGGAAGACGATGCGGAAGACGTAATCGGTGGCTTCGTCCTCCTCCTTATCTGAGACAGAGTCCACTGATCCCTGAGTTCCTCTCTTCTTCAGCTTAGGAAACACTTTACCCTAAAAGAAGAAGCACACACACACACACACCATCTCAGCTGGATGTTCTGGCAGCAGTACAGAACAAAATACATTATCTCAGGTGAAAGGAGAATATAATGAAGAATGAAGACCCAAAGGCATTAATTATCCTGACATGTCTATACACAATGAAATCCATTAGGTGACAGGTGAGACAGTAACACCGTCCCTCCTACACAGAGAACACGGACAATTACACTCTGTTCGTCTCCCAGCTACAGATACACTATATTATCAAAAGTATTC
>CM074968.1:1177669-1210205 GCA_037577455.1 Pangasius macronema | reverse complement strand
ATGGGTGACCGAATACTTTTGGTAATATAGTGTAGATGTGGCATTGTCAAGACTGGAACTCTTGAATGCTTTTCATTTGTGCTGTTTTTGGCTAAATAAAAGGAGAAAGACGTTTTCTGTAGCTGACCTTGCCTCTTTGGGACCACAGCGGCGGGTCGAGTTGTCCGTGAGGCAGCAGGCCGTTCTCCAAGCATGACAGGAACTGCAGGAGATGGCCGCCTTGTGGAAAACGTAGAGGAGGCCTCTGGATGCCATCCTGGTTTACCAGAACTATAGTGCCACCGCTGTCCACTGAAACACACACACACACACACACACACANCACACACATTATACACGAGCATCCACAGCCAGTGCAAATCCATTCCAGTTAAGAAGAGGAGCTGATGGGGTGAGATTTAATAACAAATCTCTAACCTAATCCACTGCTTAAATCAACGTGAATGAAATTATCTCTAAAGAAGCTCTGCAGCTGACAGGATCTGAAATGCAATACAGCTCGACTTTGTTCATTTTTGAAAAGATTATTCTTCGTTTATGTCTTTGACCAGCACCCAGTGATTGATGAAGCGTTCCACAACATTAAATGTAATTATAAACAGACTAAAAGTATGACGGGTTGTTATTTAACTCATAAAAAGTGTGATTGCTGTGGTGTAAGAGAAATAAAAACCCTTCAGGACATCCTGTTATAGGACAAGCATCAGCGGTGGAGTTGTAGCGGTAACTCCGCTTCATCACACCACGCCTTCGTTGATTGTTTTCCTATGACAGCATGACATGAGTGTATTGTTCCTTACATATGCATCCTGCAAGTACTCACTCATCTGTGTAAATACGTAGCACATTCTCACAATCCTTCTCCAGCAATCTTGACAACGCTCGCAGCTTTAAATGCTCATCTCACACTAAAAGAAATTGCACTCTGCACGTCCTCTTCCTGCAGCCATTGTATTTGTGTGTGTGTGTGTGTGTGTGTGTGTGTGTGTGAATACTGATGAATGAGGATTTAAAAGTGTGACTCAGGGGGTTTAATTAAACCCACGCAGAGGCTTATTTCATATCTGAATCTTCTAATACAATATGTTTCACAGTAATTGTGTTTGGGGATGCCATGAAATATCCTCAACTTTTAAATAGCGGTAATAATGGTGCAACGTACCCTGCTGATGACAATGCAAATACACAATCTCTTCGAGGCGTATGGTCATGGCATAGTCCCAATACACACTGCAACAACAACAAAAAAAAACACATACAAGAGATAACAGGTCATGTTGTTCAGCATCAGAGAGAAGTAATTAGGATCAGACAGCTGATTAACATATTCATGGTGTCACTTATCCACATGAGATCCTCAGGGAAAACAGAACTAAAGAGCTAACAGCTAGGAAGAAGAAGAAAAAAGACATTTGTGTGATTGTGTGTGTAAAGTGCAACACCTAGCTTCCTTGCTGAGAAAAACCGCACTGCTAACATTAATAACAGAAGTGCGCCACGTTTTTTCGCAAAAGAACCTGAAAACACTGAGTCTAGTTTCATCCTGGTATGACATCCCTGAGAAATTAGTTTAATCTCTCAGCATAAGCCTTAGGGATGTAAACACACCAGCTTTCATAAATAATGAAGAAGAAAAAAAACACAAACACAGTAAAGATGAACAAAGGAGAATTATATAGGAGAATATATCTCTATTAATAAGAGAAAAATAAGTACTGATCTGCACCTAAAGTTCTTTTAACAATTGCTAATAAGTATTTTTCAATTCTGATATATAGAGGTGAAGTGAATAAAATGATCTCATTACAGTGGCACCTGTAAAGGAGCGGGAGCAAGCGAACAGTCAGCTCTCAAACTTGATGTGTTGGAAGCAGGAAAAATGGGCAAGTGTAAGGATCTGAGTGACTATGATAAGGGCCGAATTGTCATGGCTAGATGACCGGGTCAGAGCATCTCCAGAACTGCAGCCAGAATTAGTTCGAGTCCATGCCTTGAAGGATCAGAGCTGTTTTGGCAGCACAAGGGGGACCTACACAATATTAGGCAGGTGGTTTTAATGTTATGGCTGATTGGTGTATATCTTATACAGGTATAATATCATAGCGTGTGTCAGCAGAAAATAGCGATACAGTGTGCTCTCTTACGCATTTTCTCTTCACCTTTACAGACTGTTACTTAACAAAAAAAATCGTTGATGTGGTGTAATATTTCTGTGAGGAGAAACAGAGTCTCCAGTGTCACCAGTCTGCAGCAGTGAGTAGGTTTTCCGACATCTTCAGTACAGACAAGTTTGCGCTTCATGGTTTATCGGGAACACGACAAGCTACATTTTTCTTGTCTTATTAACTTCAGGAGAGTGAACAAATGTGAGGCTGGCGAGAGAATCATTAGAAGTCCAAAGATTTTTTTTTTCATGTTGTCTGTTATTTCTTACTTAATACATGAATTGGAAATCCTGTACTTCTACAGTCCGGTATGTAAATGTGATAAGGAATGTAGTGTTGTCTCAAAAATCTACACTGTTATAGTTTCTTACTGCCCCTTTAAAAAGCGAGGTTAATTCCAGTCATCGTTTAACGAGCAGTACCTCCTCTCATATTCCAGATCTCCTACAGAGCCGTTCATCAGCTGATTGGGCGTCCACTTCAGCGCCATGGTGTCGGCCGTCTGGTGCAGAGACAGGTATCCTGGGATCGCCTCCATGTCGTCTCTCTACACGAACAACAACAAGCTGCCATGTCAAGAAACGCCAACATTCTCAAGTAGCAAAAGATCTAAAGGTGTATAAAGCCAACAGATAGCATCCTTGCTAACGTTAATGCTTCACTGCACTAAAAAACATATACATCACCTTTACTCTTCCATTATTCATCACTTTGTGCATGACGGGGGGATAGAGACCTTCTGACAAAAATTCTAAATTTTTTTACTCTTTATAAAAGAAGCGTTTATGTGGAGTGTCTGCCATACGTTTGTTACTATACGCTAATATATACTATGTATTAGAATGAGTGCATTAATATAAACCTGTGACTTGCGGCTGCACTACTGTCTGAGCTGCTGTTACAGAAAATTAATCAACGCCTTCAGCACGGACCAATCAGAATCCAGAATTCAGCACAGCTGTGATATCAGTGCAAAAAAATGTTCTGTGTTCTCAGAAGGGTGACCTACATTTTGAGTCATGTATACGTCATTTGATGGTTGGCTAATCATTCTGTTGTGAACAATAGTGTGTGTGTGTGTGTGTGTGTGTGTGTGTGGTACCGGCTGTACGAGCACGTTGTTCTTGCCAAACAGTAGCGTGGCTCTGGAGTTCTGGTGCAGAGATTCCACGTAGTCCCTCGCAGAGGGGGATGGAGACGGACGCTCGTCAATACTGCTGCTGGAGTGTCTCTTCTGGATCTGCACACACACACACACACACACACACACACACACACACACACACACACGTCTGCTTAATTCAAAGATCACAGTAAGTGTCTGTGTTTTAAAATATACTGTATAGTGTAACGCTGAAGACTTTCTTGCTGTTGGAAAACTCAAAGTTACAGCTTTGACCTCGGACTGTTACAAAGCGCTGACACTGGAGACTCAGAATTCACCAGCGCTGTGGTGTAATATACTGGAGCAATGAATGAAAGTGATAAATATGACAGCTGTTCCCATAGCTTTCTCCAGTTCAGCCGTTATTCATTTCATAATACATTTTCAGTTCACTTCAGCCAGAATACACACACACACACACACACACACACACACACACACAGAGATGGTCACATCTTCCATCACATCTTACTCTGGTCCAGAATGATTCAGCATTACAGTGAAAGAGAGAGAGAGAGTGAGAGAAAAAAGAGCGAGTGTGATGGTGTGCCAGAAATGTGGTCTCAGTCAGCATCTGCCCATGTCTGGCTCTGAGCCCAGTTCTGTGTGTGTGTGTGTGTGTGTGTGTGTGTGTGTGTGTGTGTGTGTGTGTGTGTGTGTGGTGTCCCGTTGCCATGGCCACAGGGCTAAAACCTTATGTTTACACTAGCGGGAGACAAGTCGCTCGTGTCGCTTGTAATTTGTTTCTTGCAGGCGTGGCCTGTCCTGCATCTATGACAGGATAAAATGAAACCTTATAAGTTTTTCTTCCATTCTGTGCGTCACAAAGTAAATGGGAACTACTTCCAGGTAGGAACTAAAGTTCTGAGTAGGGAACTGAAGAAAGGTCGGACCACACACGTCATAGTATTGGTCAGAGGAATCATTCGGGCTTTCGCTAATCTGCATTGAATTGAGAAAATCTCTATCCAGACGTCGCTCTTTTCAGGTGTCATTTTGTTTCTGAGAAAGAAAGAAGACGGACTTTATTAAATTGGACAATCAGAAGGAGGACGTGCTGAAAGCTGCCTTGAGTTCAGGCATCTTAACGTTCAATGATACCAGATAGCACCCTGAAGCGAAAAAAAGAGGAAAAGAATTCTATTATCCGAGACTGTGATCGTATCAGCTGCTTGCATGTCACTCAGCACCTTACACTATTTAATTATTAGCCAGTGTTTGCCTTTTTTCTCCACATGCCTTCAGCCCTGTTTAAATAAAGAAAGAGTGGAAGGATTGGCTTATAAAACTCAAATTTGATTTGGGGTTATGTGTGTGTGTGTGTGTGTGTGTGTGTGTGTGTGTGTGCGCTAACATGAAATGACAAGGCACAATTCCTTCCCAGGCAAATCCACAGTCTGGAGGAAGGCCATAGTTGATAATATGGTGTATACAGTGTTGTGTATAAGTATTCACCCCCTTGGACTGTTCTACTTTTTGTAGTGTTATGAATTAAACCTGAAATGGACTTAATTGCGATTATACGTCATGAATCTTCACAAAATAACCATGATACTGAAGTGGGGTGTTATGTTACGGCTGTTAGTCACTGTGGTGTGCAGTGTGTTGTGCATTTTGTACTGTGTGTTGAGTTGCCAGAGGGGGTGTGTTAGATAGAGTGTGTTGCGTGAGGAGTGTGTGTAACGTCACTTACACACAGCGCGGGTCTCTTAGCGGGCGAGTCCTGTCTGTAGTGCGCGCTGTGGATCCTGTGTCTCTGCACCAACTCGTCTGCCGAGGGATCCGTCCAGAAATGATCAGCCGTCTTCATCTTAGTGTACTCCAGTGCACACGGACCCACTGAGAGAGAGAGAGAGAGAGAGAGAGATGTGAGGAGAAGGAAAAAAGAAAGAAGTAAAGGTAACAAAGGGGTGAGAACAACTGTGATGCAGACAGGGAGAGAGATAGAGCGAGACGGAGAAAGAAAGGTAAATGAGAGAGATGGAAGGTGACGGGGAAAGAGAAAGAGGTAGAGAGAAACAGATGACGGATGGAGGGAAAGAGGGCGTGAAACAGATTAAACAGACAGAAGAGACAGATGGAAGATGATAAAACATTAGGGGAGGCAGAAAGAGAGATGGAGTGGCATTGACAGAGTGATTGGGAGAGTGAGGATGGAAATTAGAGATGGACAAGTAGAGAAAGAGAGATGGAAGGAAACAGAGCAGAAGAGATGAAGAGAGGAAAGTGAGAAAGAGATGATAAGCAACAGACAGACAGAGGGAGATGAAGATGGATGGAGACAGATAAACACTGTGACAGAGATGTAAAGAGAGACAGATGAAAGGCAGATATAAGGAGAATAAGAGAGGGAGAGGCAGATGAGGAGAGGACAGAGGAAGAAAGAAAGAGATATAGATCAGTGGAGAGAAAACATAGATGGGAAAAACAGAGACATGGAGGGGAATAAGAGAAATAGGGTGACAGATGGAGAAATGGAATGACAAAGACAGAGAAACAGATAAAGAGATGGAGGGAGAAACACACAGTAAGTCTGTACCTAACAGTAAAGCAGATGGAGAGATAGAGAGGGAGACAGATGGAGAGATGGAAAGAGAGAAACACACCTAACAGAGAGGCGAGGATGGGGCCGTCCACTGGGTCCATGAGCACCGCCTCCTTTTCATAATACTTACTGAAATCATCACAACATCTTTATCAGCAAGTACAACCACTACAATCCATCCATCCATCCATCCATCCATCCATCCATCCATCCATCCATCCATCCACCCAACCATCCATCCATCCAACCATCCATCCATCAATCCATGGATTCAAACAGATTTTAATCAAGTGTGCAATTATTATTAGGCCGATTACAGATCCTCAGCAAATCCAGTCTATTCACTTTCTGGTTTTTGATTTAGCATGAAAAGTAGAATAAACAGAAACAGAACAACAAGACATCGATGCGGCAAAGCCAGTTTCAAACAATATAAACAGCTTATTTAAAAAAGTTTAAACAAAAATGTCAAATCCTGTAATCTAATGCAATTCTGCAAAGTATTAGCATTCGACGATAATTTTAACTTAGGCTAGACTTCAAGTACAGTCAGAGACGTTAGCATAACTTCCAAAATAAACACTGGTTTCAAAAGGTAAAAACACAACACTATAAAATTTATTCTATGACATAAAATCCATCGTTAATCATTAGTGATTTTTTTTAAAGTGTCTTGAAAAAGGCAGTTGCTAACAAGTGGTTAAATGGGACTACAGAGGACGTCAGGGACATTAAAGGTCATCAAGCCGAACAGGAAAACATTTACTACATGTACAAACAAGCGGAATTTTCTCCAAAATAATGCAACATGGACACATTCCCAAAAAAAAGTTGGGGGCAGATTCATCCACAAAAAGAGCCTTATCAAGGAACATATGTTTAAAATAAAGATTGAAAGAGTTAAACTTTAGTTTTCATTCAAATTCATAAAAGCTGTGTTCATTTGTGAAGATTATCTGATGAACTCAATGTGTAAACCTTTGTTGGTCACAAGCTTATTTTCTGCAATAATCCAAAAGCCAATGGAAAAATCCTATCGTCTTTTTGTTGAGGGAACCGGGGTGAAGCTAACGTCCGGGTCGGCCTGCGGTACTCTACAGGGGATGTGAAGGTTCCTCCTGCTGCATGTGGGACGGGGCACCAGCCATAGAACTGCAGCTGACAGAAGGTGCACTTTAGCACGATACTACCAGCTCTCTGTAAAGGCAGCTCGCGGAGAGATTTTAATCTTTCCATCAAACCAGCCATCAATCCAACCCCTATCCAGCCATTCATCCATCCACTTACCATTCTATTTCTTTCTTTCATTACGAGACTAATTCCTCTCTCTGTGCTACTCTGTCTGTGTCTCTCTATCTGCCTCCCAGTCTTTGTCTATTTGCCTGTCTATCTCTTTGTCTGTCGTTCTGATTGTCTTTCTCTTTCTGTCTGTCTCTCTGCCTCACTCTCTCTCTCTCTCTCTCTCTCTCTCTCGCTTTATGTCCATCACCTGCTGTTCTCCACCAGGTACAGGACAATCTTGTCGAGGACTTTCTCGATGAGGGCTGTGCGGATCCAGAGGTGCCGATCGGCCTGGGGTGAGAGACCGGGGAGTCGAGTGGGTAATTTACGAGACGTCTCACTGTACGAGCCCATCTGAGTTCTTCTACACACACACATGCAAACACACGCAGGAAGAGAGAAAGAGTAAGTGAGAAAGAGAGAGATTAAAGACAGAGACATTTATGACCAGTTATACCAATGCGTGTGTATGTGTGTGTGTGTGTGTGTGTGTGTGTGTGTGTGTGTGTGTGTATGCTCTCTCACTTGCTCTCCAGCAGTTGCTCCAGTTCCTGAGCTTTGCGGCAGAGCTGCTCGGCCGGAGCAAAACTCTTCCCCACTTTAGTGAACAGAGCTGCTACTTTGTTGCTCCGCAAAAACCCGGCAGCTCTCCGCTTCAGACCGTGCAACATGCACGCCTCCACAGCAGCTACACACACACACACACACACACACACACACACACACACACACACAAGACAGAAGCTGATTACTGTTAAAAAATTTCAGCTGGCATTTCAAAGGAGAAGGTCTAAAGGTGAGTGGTCAATTACGCACACACACACACACACACACACACACACACACACAAAAACAGATGTGTGTTTTCAAAATGAGAGTATACACACGCACGCACACACACACACACACACACACACACACACATAGATTTATTGCATATATTCGATCAGCACATGGGCACACCGAAGCACACACACACTGAGTGCTACGTGGCAGAGTGTGTGTGTGTGTGTGTGTGTGTGTGTCTGTCTGTTGACTCTTGGGTCGGTTGGGGGGAAGGCTGTGTAACCATGGCGACCACCTCCGACAGAGTGCACTCAGTGAATCAGTTTCATCATCACTGCTCTCCATCTCTGTGTCTCTCTTCTCTCTGTGTGTATTTTCCCAGACATGCCACCTTTCCTTTCCTTCTCTCTCTCCTTGTCTGGCTCTTTCTTCCTCTTCTCATCTTCCTCCTCTTCACCTCCTCATCGTCCTTCTCTTTATCCCCTCCACTTACTCCTCTTCATCTCCTCTTCTTCCTCCTCTTCATCCCCTCATCTTCCTCTCATTTTCCTTTTCATCCTCTACATTTTTCTCCTTCTTATTTCTCCCCGTGTTCCTCCATTTTGTCTCCTCGACTTCCTCCTTCATCCCTGTTTACCTGTTTTTTTAATCTTCTCCTCTTCATGACTAAATTTTTTATTCAAACTTTTTTTCTTCTTTTCACCTAACCCATTTGTTCTCGTCTTCATCCCTCTTTCCAGAACACTGCTGTGTTTGATGAAAAAGTGTGTGAAAGGACATT
This sequence comes from Pangasius macronema, assembly GCA_037577455.1. Lineage (NCBI taxonomy): Eukaryota > Metazoa > Chordata > Actinopteri > Siluriformes > Pangasiidae > Pangasius > Pangasius macronema. Next base: position 1,201,482 of record CM074968.1, on the reverse strand, counting down.
AATACACTGGATAAGATAAGTGGCACACACACACACACACACACACACACACACACACACACACACGGCCTGCAGGTGGACAGGGCCGAACACCATCTGTGGCCTCCACAGCACCTGAACACACACAAACACACACACACACACACACACACATACACACACCAGCCTATACTTTTGCTTTTTACAGTGGCTTCTTATCATGTTATTTCTGTCTGTCACATTTCATGTGTGTGTGTGTGTGTGTGTGTGTGTGTTCAAGTGCTATGGAGGACACAGATGGTGTTCGATCCTGTGCATCTGCCGGCTGTGTGTGTGTGTGTGTGTGTGTGTGTGAGAGAGGGAAAAATGCCATGTCTAACAGGTGCATTACTGTAATAGAGAGCGTTCCTCTTTGTGTCTGCTGTAATTACACAGTCATCACACACTGATTAACAAAACACATATCTAGCCATTCGTCCACTGCTGGGAGTCAAACTGGCCGTGCTCTCTGAGGGGGAGGGGCTTGTACTCTCTCCCCTGTCAATCACGGTGGTACTAACCAATCATGTGCATCTCTGAGTATGTGTGTGGGAGAGCGAAAATCGGGGAGAAGACACACTGGACATGTTTAGATTTTATATCAAAGGACTTGAGTAGGCTAAAAACTAAAGCTGAAATCTGAAGCTTACTACATGAAGCAAATTAAGTTATTATTAAATTAATATTTATGCAAATTAAGTGACAACGAAACTGACAGAAAGCTTTTCATTAACCTTACAAGGTTATCTCTTTGAGTCTTTTGCTGGTCTTCTTCATATACATACTCATTTTTGTAATTTCTTGTTCTCTTTTTACTCTTCATTTTGACAAACTTAACAATGATTCAAATCTCTTCCTCTTCTTCTCAGTGGTATCGCTGCCACTGTTCCCGCACTCTGTAACATGAGCTTTAACACAAACGTAGCGATAAAGCACCAAACTGACCTGAACCGAACGTGAAGAAATCAACAATACTGCAGATGAAGGAGAGAAAAGAAGAAAGAGAGAGGGAAAGAAAATATATAAGAGTAAGCGAGATAGAGACCTGGAAAAGAAATGAGATGTAGACAAAGCAAGAAGTCAAGAGAGAAAAAGAGCGAGTGGACAGACAGAAAGATGACAAGACAGAAGTACACAGGAGTGTGTGTATGTGAGAGAAAGAGAATGAGTGAAAGAAAACAAAGAATGATGGAAGGAAGTGAAAGCGGCAGATCTTTTGAGAGCAAATAAGGAAAGAAAGAAAAGGGAAGGAAAAGAAGAAAGAGAGAAGGCAAATGAATACATATGAAGGAGGGAGAAAATATGACAGGTCAAGTACCAGGAAATATGAGTGAACTGAGTGAAGGGGAAAAATGAAATAGAGAGAGAGAGTTTTATAGGGAGGGAGAGAGAAATAGAGAGAGAGAGAGAGAGAGAGAGAGGGAGGGAGGGAGGGAGGGAGTTAGCAAGATAGTAAAAGCAAAATCTCATCAGCTCTGTGTGTGTGTGTGTAAGTGTGTGTGTGTGTGTGTGTGCGCGTGTGTGTGTGTGCGCGCGTGTGTGTGTGTGAGCGTGTGTGTGTAGGGCTGCTTATTAAAAACGTAGTGCTAATGGCTGTCCCGCCCTGTGTATCCGTGGCAACAGAGCTGACCAGCAATGGCGGAAATGGAGAAGACACTGAATTTCTCGACGAGTGTGTGTGTGTGTGTATGTGTGTGTGTGTGTGTGTGTGTGTGTGTGCGTCTATGTGTGTGTGTGTGTGTGTGTGTGTGAGAGAGAGAGAGAGAGAGGGAGAGAGAGACCTTGTCTGCTACTGGTGCAGTCTGGAATTCAGTGTGTTCTTAGTGCTCAGAGTACAGAGATTGCATTTTTATGAATGTGTGTTTTCAGAAAAACTGGTAGAGAGTAAGAAGGATGGAGAGAGGAAGAAGAGAACAGGATGAAGTGTTTGCGAGAGAAGAGAATAAAGTGTGAATAAAAATAGTGAAGAAATTATGATAGCAGAAGGAAGGAGACAAGAAAGAAAGAAGGAGAGGAAAGGAAAAAGAAAATAAAGTAAAGAGAAGGAAAGAAGGAAGGAAAAGAAAGGAACAAGCAAGTGAACAAACAAAAGAACAAATGAACAAACACAGGACGCGAATGAAGAAAAAAACAAATGAACAAGGAAACGGTGAGGATAGAGGAAGGAAGGAAGGAAGGAAGGAAGGAAGGAAGGAACAAAAGAATGAGTAAGGAAAGAAGGAAGCACCAAATAAGGAGAGGAGAGAAAATAGAGGAGAAGGAAGGACAGGAAGAAGGGGAAGGAAGATAAATAAAAGAAAGAGGAAAAAAGTACAAGAGAGCAGCAAGATAACAAAGAAAAGGAATGAAGGAGAGAAAAGAAGAGAAAGAAGAAGTGATGAGAGAAACAGAGGAGAGGAGCATGTGATCAGTGAAGAGTAAACAACAGGCTGTGAGAACAGACACACACACACACACACACACACACACACACACACACACATTAACTAGTTCAGTTCTCCTGCTGTGACTGTAGGCCAGTGTGAGTGAAAAACATGTAACAGAGAAGTATACCTTCTCAGAACATCCTCTGGGTTACAGCTGATAAATTCATCACTGCTGGAAGCGAATCCTTTTGTACGCATATGCGTCTGAAATTATTTTCATGCTCTGTAATCCCCGTGCTAATGTGTGTGCTGACACACACTCTACACTTCATTTAAACCTGCGCGTGTGTGTAGGAGTTAACGTCGCAACACTCACACTGAAACTCGCATGTCGTGACAGACTTGTTGACAGATCTCCCACTGCACATGTGTCAAGCAGCAGGTGTGTGTATGTGTGTGCCTGTTTGTGTGTGTGTGTGTGTGTGTGTGAGAGAGAGAGAAAGATAGAGAGAAGACAATTATTTTTACACACACACACACACACACACACACACATATGCGGCTAATTTAGTCTCTAAGCTGAAAATCTCTCTCTCTCTCTCTCTCTCTCTCTTTCTGTCTCTCTCTCTGACTGATTTGTTTTTTATTTTCCTTTTTCTGAAGGAGTAAGATGTTCTGATAACAGTGCTCTCTCTCTCTCTCTCTCTCTCTCACACACACACACTCTCTCTCTCTCTCTCCCACTCTTTTCCTGGGTACTCAAGGTGACGGATGCTAATTCACACTTCCCTCCCAAACCCCTCATCACTGGTGGATCCGGTGGGAGGAGAGAGACAGAGAGAAGCAGATAGAGAGATAGCAGGCGAGAGAGAGAGAGAGAGAGAGAGAGAGAGAAAGAGAAACAGAGAGAGAGAGAGAGAGAGAGAGAGAGAGAGACAGAGAGAGGAGAAGAGACATTGTGCTCCTTTTGATCACATCATCACTCCACTTCCTGAATTTATTATTAAGCTCCGGATCATCAAAAGCCCTGAGCTCTGGCTGAGAATAGAAAAAAAGTCCCAAAGAACACCTTTGGTAGAATTTTCTCATGCCTGTCTCACTGTGACAGCAATAGTTTTTAATTTGTGTTATATATTTGTGTACAGAACTGAGCATAGTGTATTAGAAAAGTCCATTTTTACTGTTGGAATGAAACATTTGGCATCATGACAACATGAAAAAAGTGTTTGCTCACCACAGAAGGAGACGACATGACTGCTGTCTTCATGTACAAACTTCCGTGTGACTGCTTCCTCCATGATCTGCTTCACCTGTGAAATCAAAAACACAGACAGATTTAGAGAATTGCTTTGTTGTAGTGTCCTTCAGTCCTCATGCTATTTCAATTGGTCAGGGTCTAAGAACACCATCAAGCTAAAACCCTGTTAGGGGGTAGTTAGTATAGGAATGAACAAAAACACACAAGTCAAGGGACTTTTTAAAAAATAAAGTAAATCAGTGCTAGTTTAAATGCTTGGTGAAGAGGTAGTTCTTTAGTCTTTGTCTGAACACAGCCAAAGCTGTTCAGACAGCCTGGGGAAGTTCATTCCACCACCTGGTTAACAGGACAGAGAAGAGTCTTGATGCATGACTTCCTTGAGCCTTTGAGGGGTGGTGGGTCCAGTCGAGCCATGCTAGTGGCAATGCAGCAGTGGGGTAGCGTGAGAGAACTTGGGGAGTTTGAAACCAAGACTTGCATCTGCATTCTGGATCAGCTGCAAAAGTCAGATGGCGTACAAGTGCAGACCTAGCAGGAGTGAGCTGCAATAGTCCAGTCTTGAAATGACAAGGGACTAAGCACCTGAGTGGCCTCTGTGGACAGAAATAATCGAATCCTCCTGATGTTATAAAGGAAAAGCTGATGTGACCAAGCCAGGTTAGTGATGTGAGATGAAAAGGATAGCTGGTTGTCCAGAACCATAGCAATGTTGTGTGCAGTGTTAGATGGTATGATCTGAGAGTTGTCCAGGACTACAAGGTTGTGTGTGGTGACAGATGGTGGGATCTGAGAGTTACCCATGGAGATCACAAGATCTTGACATGGAGATGCATCTCTAGGGATGTACAGCATATCAGTCTTGCTGATATTTTGAAGACATGGTTTGCCAAAGTTGATGTGGAAAAACTTGAGTGACCCGAGCCAACCAAAGATCACTGAACACCTTTAGTATTAATTGACACGCTGACTGTGCATCAGGCCTCCTCACTTGACATCAGTGCCTGACCTCACTACTGCTCTCGTGGCTGAATGGACACAAATCTCCACAGCCATGCCACCTGGTATGACTGTTCGACCAGGTAAGAAGCAAACCACCAATATGCTGTGCCACAAATTCCAAAACTCAAGAAGATGAATAGGAGAGTCTTGTGATTGTCCATGTCAATGGATGCTGAAAGGTCAAGAAAAATGAGGATTGCTGGCAGTTTGACTGATCTAGCAACATGGAGCTTCTCACTAACATCCACAAGGGTAGTATCTATGCATTGTGCCCCATTTGAAGGCAAACTGGTTGGGTCTTGGAGGTTGTTTTGGGTAAGACTGAGAGACAACTGATTGTACACTGTGTGTTCAAGAATTTTAAAAAGAAAGGACAGAAGTGATACTGGTTGGTAGTTCCTGATGTCTCAGGTATCAGAAATGGGCTTTTTCGGGGCAGGTATAACCCTTGCTGTCTTGAAGGCAGTTGGTGACTCGGTGACAACTATGAGCGTGATCATTACATCATCATTACAAAATCTGAAATAGATGCCATCAGTGTTATGCTCTATGGTTATAGATGATGATATCTTCACTAGAGTTTTCAGCACAGAATCTCAGTGTAGTTTAGATTCCCTGAACTGTTTTTAAAGATGTGTGTAAGATGTGTAAAAGTTCATACTTACTGGTTCCCATTAGTTTTCAATTCCTATGCTTATGCATAAAGGAAAGTCTTGGTGAGAAAGGAGGCTATAGTCTCTGCTTTTCTTCTCTAAAGACTGGGACTGAGAAACTATTTCAAGGGAAAATGCTCTAAGGATTTCTGAGCACAGGGCTCATTTATTGGTCTTTAGAAGATCGAGACTTTTGATCCTGCTGAGTGCGAAGGTAAACCTCACAGCTCTGAGTGTGGATCTACTATTAAGCATAAAAGAGAAGGAATGAGTCACTGCTAGTGTGAGAACAGCGCACGACAGGAGCTCTGTATACATCATCACCTTATAAAGTCTCAATTGCACAAGAGAAACAGATGGATCAATGTTCGAGAAGATGATAAGTCCATTAAAGCTATGTCTAAATACAAAACCAACAAGGCACAGCTTAAAGCCAAGTGTGTTTCACTTTACTATAAGAAGCTGTGTGTGGGAGGAATCGACCACTGGATTGATTTGTCCTTCTTGAATCAGAACATCAAATTTGTTCTAGCTACAAAACAGTGAGTAAAACACCCAGTGGTTCTGGGATAAGCTCAGAATCCAAGACCCTGACGAGGATAAAGCGCTTACCAATTAATTTTCACGTCAGTAACAAGGTGACCAATACTTAAGTCCTGAAATAATTAGAAAATTAGTAGATTGTCTAGACATAATCGTCTAGACATACTCAGAGGACTACAAGGATGTGCAGTCCACAGCTAATGAGGGGACATATTTAAGAAGTCCAGGGGTAAGCGAAGGACAAAGATTACACCTGAGCAGGAAGGTCATCACCATGGGCAACAAGAATGAGTCACCATCACTTAGTTATTTTCTTACACAGTGTAACTAAAGCATCTAAATGGGTGCCATGATAAAGGGGGCTAAAGGGCATTTTAGTTAAGACTTTACACTGCAAGAAAGGACAGAATCCCATAGCTCAATAGCAAAGCTGAATAGACATGCTGTTCGGCTTAATGGTCTCCAGTGGGGTGAATGCAAGGCAATATCAATACTGAAGAAGATGAGATCTTGCTATGATGTTCCAGAGGAGGGGTCTGAACACATTTGAAACAAGTGCACAATAATTTCCACAATCAATCACTATCAAGTGAACTACATCCAATCTCAGCCTGGATTGCACGTTAGCTCTTGATTGCCTCATTTCAGCTCTGAACCTGAGACCTGAGCATGAGTGTGTTATAATTTTGGCTAATGAAAAAAGAAATTGGAGCCTCATTAGGCATTGTAATTACCATTTACACTCGTTTCGCATAGGTTTTTTCCCCCAAATGTAACTTACGAGTGAGAGTAAATCCAATCCCAGCACAGAGAATGGTATAATCTTGGCTGCTTGAGTGATTCTGGTTTCGGTAAACACAGCACGACATGAAAACATTATCATACTCTAATTAAACACAGAAGGGTGTGTTTCCAGATGAGTGATGGATTTTCAAATGTGAAATTCCCCAGTGGAGTGTAATTTAGACTGTCAAGAAGTCTGTTAATATTTCACTCCCTGTGTGTGTGTGTGTTTCAAAAACTAGGTGTGAAGTATAGAGTCAAATATGGCTCAGCATGATTATAAATCTCTTAAAATGATATTCAGCCTCCTCTGACAAGACAAAGCAGAGACAAATGAGAGAGACAGAGCGAGACAGAAAGGCAGATGGAGAGAGACAGGCAGAGAGAGATGGAGAGTGAGACAGAGAGGGACAGAGAGGAACAGAGAGAGAGAAAAAAAACATAAAGAAAGAGTGACATAGAGAGAGGAATACAGGCAGAGAGACACTGAGAGAGAGAGAGAGAGAGCGAGAGAGAGAGAGAGACATTATAAATTACCACAATTCTCAGAGCACTGCTCCAAGCCGCAAATTAAATAATCAATAATCAGAGTGAGAGAGAGAGAGAGAGAGAGAGACAGAGAGAGAGAGAGAGAGAGAGAGAGAGAGAGAGAGAGTACTTGTAACTGATCTAAGGAATGCTGCCAACAGATAAATATTTGGTGGAGTGTGAGTAATTACACCATTTACATGATGTTCACGTACATTAAATAGAAACGCTCACTGCTGTGGCTCCTACACACTCTTTCACACCAGTTTCAGAGTGGTACATGAGGAAGGATGTAATGAAGTGTAATGGGGACGGAGTCCTGGAATAAATTATGACGTAGAAAGTGTGTTTCAGACGTGCTGATATTATAACGACAACTGTCTTTATTCACGGGATTGTACTACACTACTTCCACAGCACTGTGGAATCCTGGACTCTGATTGGTCAGAAGTTGATGATTAATTTTCACAGGTTTATGTCAATGTGTTCGTTCTAATACCTTATCGTTTCTATAGCAACAGCTCAGTAAAACCTTGAGTAATCGCTGAGATGGTAAAACGGTGTTTGGTGAGGAGATGCTTATTTAATATTTATGGAAGGAGTCTCCAGTATCATTGCTTTGTTACAGTCAGAGGTAAAGCTGTAACCTGTGTGTGTGTGTGTGTGTGTGTGGTGTAATGATTCTGCTGTAAGCTCTTCCTCATCAGCAAAGCAACCAACCCAGCGAGGCGAATGCATGAGTCGTGCTTCAGTAACTAACTGCTCAATTCTCACACACACTGAGATGAAGATCTGCTCACATATGGCCATTTAAATCACTCAAAAGACTAACAACTGAAGGGCATGCTGGGAAATCTTTCGTTTTTTTAAAGCCTGCAGTCACGTAATGTTTGGAGGAAGAAGGGGAAGAGGAAATGAGAGCAGAAAAAATGGGAAAAAAGAAGATAGAGAGGTAAATAAGATTGATAAGTGTTCCACACTCCATTTGCCTACGTCATGCTTTAGAAATATACATGAATGGCTGAATATGTAATACATTAACCACACACACACACACACACACACACACACACACACACACACACACACGACTCTTCCTCAAACCTCTAAAGGCTAGAGAGGTTCTCTTAAATGCTGATGTTAATGATGAGTTTCTGAAGGTCTCTGAATGTGAACACACATTCAGATTTTTAGATGCCACGTACCCACACACACACACACACACACACACACACACACACACACACACACACACACACAAAACAGATGAGTCACTCTGAGCACCAAACTCTGAGACCCTTCAGGTAAAAAGTCGTTACTGAAGAACTGGAAAGCGTTCTAGATTTGATCCATAATAAAGGTGGAGCATGCATCTACCATTATTATTATTAAAGTAATACTTAATTAGTCATTAATTAGTAATTATTATATGAAGCATTAATCAGGTATTAATGTGCAGGCATGTATTAGATCTGTAATGATTGGACCAGGAATTGATCAGACGACATAGCGAAGTACCATCTGTATATAGATATATATTATTATATATCAAGTTTAGAATATCTATTGATCAGACAAATTAGATATAAAACTAGACTGATGAGTATTGATCACACATTGAGATTAGACCATCTGATTAGATTAGACTGAGTATTAGTAAGTGCAGTAAGTGCTGATTAGAATGTCTGAGTAGACAAGCTGTAAACAAAATTAAACAGATTAACAACTGATTAGAACCAGCAATGATTATACCAGGAATTGAGACTAGACCAGTTATTGATTAGGTTAAATCAGATTAGATTAGATTAGATCAATTATCAGTTTAAGGTGAGCACTGATGACAATGTGTATTGAGTAGAGCAGCTATAAACTAAAATAGTGACTAATCCAACCCAGTATTGTTTATACCAGGCACTGACATCAGATAAGCCATTGGTTAGATTAGACTGATTATCAATAAATCTGATTATTTAGGGTAATAACTGTTTAGGATATACAATATATTGTATATATTGAGTAGAGCAGTTACATAAAAACTGACTAGATCCAGTGTTGATTATACCAGTCACTGAGAATAGGCCAGTTATTGATTATGTAAGATTAGATTAGATTAGACTGATGATCAGTTTAGGGTAAATGCTGAACAGAATTTGTACTGAGCAGACCAGCTATAAACTAGACTGATGACTGACTATATTGCTAATCCCAAGCATTGAGATTAGACTAGCTATTGATTAGATTAGATTAGATTAGATTAGTTATGAATTTAGGATAAGTGCTCATTAGCAAATGTATTGAGAAGACCAGCGAATGAATAGTTTAGGTATTGATTAGACCAGACATTCATTAGGCTTGGGTCTTAGATAGAGTAAGCACTGAATCTAGTTAGTACTGATCAGAATAGCACATATAGATCAGACCAGGTACTAGTTACTTACTATATGCACACAAGGTACTAATGTAAGCTGTGTGTTTGTACAATCAAGTATTCACTGGACTAGGACTGGATTAGATCATGGGTGTCCAATCTTATCCACAAAGGGCCAGTTTGTTTGTGCAGGTTCAGCCAAGCCGGCACTCACACAGCAGCCCTTTCCGGATAAGATTGGACACCCCTGATCTAATCCAATCCTAGTGGATTGGATTAGATCAAACATTGATTAGACGTTAGAAATAGTAACACATTCAGTATTGTGTTTGTAGCTCAGTGTGGAGGTAATCCTGGCCAGTGTGTTAGACCAAGTCTTTTAAGGTCTATCCGGTGTGTGTGTGTGTGTGAGTGTCAATAGAAGGCATTAATCCTTCCACTGATTATGTGGCAGTGAAATGCAGAACCTCAGACAGCTTTATACACCAGCACACATGCACTTCATTAGGATTATACCCGATTTATCTGAAGCTCGAATGCATTGCAGTGGCACAGAGCTGCAGCCCGAATGGCTCCCTATTGGACACTGAGTGCACTACAAAAGGTGTAAACCTCCTCTTATTCCACACCCTGTGTAGTAACTCCTGAGCCGTTTTTTTAATTTTAATTTTAATTTCCACGCGCACTCACCTCCTTCTTCACGTTGCGGAGCAGCTTTTGACGCGTCTCGGCTTCTGAAAACCGTTGAAATGACATCGCGCCAATTAATTAACGGAAATTAAACTCAGAAGAAACACAAAAGCGCACTTTTCTTTAAAAAGTGAAAGCTAAACTCGCGCTTCTCACGAACAGATGATTTCCTCCTCACCTGTCGTCGCGGTTGCCATGGCTCCCGTAGCTCGAGCCCAGCTGTGATCGCGACTCCCGGATATTCCGAAAGGACAGAGCAGGAGCGCGCGGGGCTCGAGCGCTTCTTAGATAGGCCACGCCTTTTAAAGAGGCAGGCACCCTGAGAGTTTTAATTAAAAAACAAAAACATTGCTGTTTTTTTCTTCCTTTTTTAATGTTACTGTTTCTTATGATGTATTGAATGATGGAATTTCTATTATATGTCTAGTTTTACAACATCAGTCTTACAGCCATTTCATAAACAAACCTAAATAATAACCATAATAATATTAAAAACCATATACCATAGATTATATACATTATTATATACTATGACTTACAACTTGAAATATAACTGAAAATTATGTAAATATTGTCTTTCAGTGCCACAATTTTACCACAAACTGCATGCATTCCTCTGTGTTTTACTCAGGCGCAGGTAGTCTAAACACTCCTCGAACATTTGTTGTGTTTCTGGGCCGTTATTGCTCACTCTGGCAAATGAGAACTTCTACACAATGTTAACTATTAATTCACTAATTAGTTCATTAAACTATCTTAGTGGTTAGCACTGTTGCCTCACACCTCCGGGGTTGGGGGTTCGAATCCTGACTCCGCCCTGTGTACTATATTATATATACCAGTGCTTTGGGGGTTTCCTCTGGGTACTCCAGTTTCCTCCCCCAGTCCAAAGATGCATTGTAGGCTGATTAGCATTTGCAATTTATCTGCAGTGTGCATGTGTGTGTGTGTGACTGTGCCCTGCGATGGACTGGAACCCCGTCCAGGGTGTACCCTGCCTTGTGCCCTGAGTTCCCATGCTCCCTGTGACCCTGTGTAGGATAAAAAGATACAGAAAATAGATGGATGGATGGATGGATGGACAGAATGAGCACATTATAATGTCAGAGCTGCTGTTAGTGAAAATGAATCAACATTCTGACCAATCAGAGTCGTAGCACTCTGGGATAACTATAGGGATGTTACAGTTATGCAGAAGTGTACACACATTGTGCATTATGACATCCAGTAGTCACACCAATAAGCATGAAGTATTTACTTGTGCACCTCTTCATACATGGAACTGAACTACATCTCTTCTGAAGATGACTCATGAGCACCAAAACTGTCCTAAACTTGGACCTTTCAGGAGTCTGTGGTTCACCAGCAGTTTGACAAAGTTATGTTGGTTTGCTGTCTCCCACCAAGACCATACCTTAAAATTGTTTTTTTGTGGCCCACGGCAGAACCCGTGTGAATACTGAGATGATTTCTAGAGTCATGAACGCACAGCTTAATCACTTTTGTGGCCTGAGAGTGTCCTCATATCAAGGCTTCCTAAAATTGGGTTTGCATGGGCTGTGCTTTAAAATATAGTTATACTTGGAATAAAGGCCAGAGCACATAAAGTTAATCTTCATCTCCATTAGTGTGCTAGACATCATCACCCCTGAGCTGGCAGTGCAATAAGAGCAATAAAATTAAAGCAATACTGTTCGCCTGAATGAAGACACAAAGATGTGAAGCACCACAAACTGCACATTACATAAAGCTCTCTATATGAAGCTCACCTCAGTGTTAAATTCTCCTCCTTGACGAGACTCATCAGCTTGTTAAACATGAGTGAATGGCCTATGAAACCTTTTCCATCAAGTGCTTTGCATCTGAACATCTGAACATTAGTCATTGGAGCTCGCAAGGTGTATATAGTATATAGCCAGCCCTACCTTTCTTCATATTACAAATTCTCTCATTTTTTTATGTAGACTGTATTTGTTTTTAGATCCAATATTAGTCTATAGCTATAACAGATTATTTTTATTAAATAAATAATGTTTAAATGTATTTTAAATGGCAAAAATGCGACAGAAATGCTTGTCAAGTGCACAGAAAAAGACATGACTACAGAAGTATATTGATTATTATGGGCACTGATTTGAAGTGATCTGATTAGAAGCAATTATTCAAGGGTGGCATGATTAATGATAAAGGTGTTATTTCCTACTCTATGCATTAAAACACACATCACTTAGGAACAGCTTTGTCTTATTACTTACACTTACAATATCTTCTTTAATAAAAAAAAAAATACAGACAATGGAGTAAAAAAAACACTCTAATCAATGCTTCAGATGAATTAGTTCTGTTGTCAAACAGCTGCTTTAGTGAGGTGGATAGATGATGTGTGATTGACGGCGTGTGTATTAATTCACATGAAACCAAATTACCCAGAATTACGTTTCAGGGACATGGTGACATCAGGACACTGAGTCAGAACTAAAAGCCTTTTATATTTTCTCATTGATTTTCTTTATTTTATTTTAATTTTATAAATCTGTATTATTGTTCATGCATCTGGGATTAGGTCTGATTCTCATTTGTACTGTTTATGCACCTAGGTAGTACCTTGACCCCTCTAGCACATGCAAAACTAGCATTTGGCTTTTCTATTTTCACGTTATGACTCAGGTTAGTCAGGTTAAATGTAAATCTAGAATAAATTTAGAATATCATCATGTTATTGGATGTTTAAAGCTGTCTGTGGCTGTGCATACAGCACAAAACCATTTCAAACAGCGCCATCTGGTGGTAAAAGTCAAATTATTTCCTTAAATTTAAGAATATGTTCTTTCATACAATTCAATTAATAATCTATTTCTATAATTTAATACCTCGTTAAATCGTTATTTGAATAGTTTCAGTTGGTTATTTGTTCTTTGCTGAAGAGCAGAAAAAAGTGCACACATATAAGAAGGAAGAACTGAGTATTGCATACAAAGGCATTATTCCATATTAATGGTATTAGTACTGTGTGCATTAGATCAGATGGTGACATAAAGCATTCTTTTTTTATGCAATAAAGTAATAACAGACAACCTAAAACAGCTGTGTTCAAAACTGGTTCCTAAAAATCTCTATAAAATGATCAAAATAGCATTGTACACTTTGATTAACATTGTGCCTTGGCTATGAACACCTTCAAAAGCCCAAGACAAAACAAGAAAAGTTCACTGTGTTTCAGTAAACAGCAACAGGATAAAAACTCAGTCTGACTGTTCTACCTTGTGCAGCTCAGACTTGTTAGGGGGCCAAGCACTAAGTACTTGTAAACCTATTGTTTTTGTTAGGATTTCCATTGTTATTATTAAGGGTCCAAACACCAAATATGCTGGAACCCTATTGTAATTGTTAGGATTTTTCTTCTTCTACTTCTTCTTCTGAATTCTGCAGACCAAACTGTAAGTCATAGAGACATAAAGCTTGGTCAACAGGTAGTACTCCCTCCTGCTGCTCAGACAAGTGAGATGGGCCTGATCCGTCCAGTGCCGACGCTATAACGCAAGTGTTTATGTTTTGGTCCATATCTCATGAACCGTGGATCCTACAATGAACGCACTTAGATTTTTTTTGTGTCCATTCAGAGCTTAGCAGGTATTTGACAAGTCTCTCATTAAGCTACTGTCATGAAACTTGAATGGTAGTTTCAGGGAGGGATCTACTAGTAGATGATGCAGTCTCACTTGGCCATCAAATTGGCCATCTGGGGGGTGTGGTTCATATTCAAAGGGGTTGGAGTTAAGTTCACATAGCCTTTTCTCAGGAAACAAAAATCCAAATCAAGCTGAAATTTGGTGTGCAGCACTGATCTGCTAATCTCTAACTGGATTTTTAATTATCACTGAATTACATCAAAAACATGGCCACTTTCGGCCATTCACTTTTCAACAGGTATTTTAAACAACTTACACTGAGCCATCACAAAACTTCATAAGTATGTTCATGTATAGTTTCTTTATGCTTCTGTGAGGGATCTGCAGGTAAAAGTGATGTGAGGTTCACAAAAGAGTCGACTCCCTGAATCGGTTCCCAACGTTCGCATGACGCTTATCGAGCTGAAACAGGTATACTAACCGTTTTGAAACCTTTTAAACATTATACTGAGTTATAAATCTCCACAGAGTGTAGCTAGTCTAACATTACATATTGCTGTGAATAACTTCGACTTTATTATCAAAAATACGCTAATGTATAACTTTACCTTCACTGGGAAACGCCTGAGGTAATTTCAGGATATTGACAGTAATGAAGACGCTAATAAGCTAACAAAAATAACGTCAATTAGCTTTCTGTAACAAACTGGGATAAGTTTAATTATTTGTGAATATTAAAGAGACATTAATTACCTGAAAACAGCCAACAACATACCGCTAATTTTATTAAAATTTTTTAAAGAAAAAGCAACAGAGTTCTGTCCATTACAAGCTAGACTGTTAAAAAATAGTAAATAAACAAGAATTATTTTTATCGCGACTATCAAATTGCTTTCAATTTACCTTTTTTTAACAAACAGGAAAAGATTTTCTTCGCTTAAAAATGAGTAAGTAAGTAAGTAAATAAATAAATAAGCTCTTTATTTCAGAGACTTCTAAACAATGTCTTTCAGCTGGATTTAGGAAAAGTTTTTTTTTTTAAAATAAATAATATAAACAAAAGCACATATATAGGGGTTGTGCCTTCATCAGTGGATGTTCGTGGACGTCCACTTCTTGGTTTGTCCGCAACACTTCCAGTCTTTTTTGATACGTTTGTTGATAAATTTGGCAACATTCGGTCGTGTGTGATGTGAAACTTGGTCGTGTGTGATGTGAAATTTGGACGTGTGTGATGTGAAACTTGGTCATGTGTGATGTGAAACTTGGACGTGTGTGATGTGAAACTTGGTCATGTGTGATGTGAAACTTGGACGTGTGTGATGTGAAACTTGGTCGTGTGTGATGTGAAATTTGGACGTGTGTGATGTGAAATTTGGTCGTGTGTGATGTGAAACTTGGACGTGTGTGATGTGAAATTTGGACGTGTGTGATGTGAAATTTGGACGTGTGTGATGTGAAATTTGGACGTGTGTGATGTGAAACTTGGTCATGTGTGATGTGAAATTTGGACGTGTGTGATGTGAAATTTGGACGTGTGTGATGTGAAATTTGGTCATGTGTGATGTGAAACTTGGTCGTGTACGATGTGAAACTTGGTCATGTGTGATGTGAAATTTGGTCGTGTGTGATGTGAAATTTGGACGTGTGTGATGTGAAATTTGGACGTGTGTGATGTGAAACTTGGTCATGTGTGATGTGAAATTTGGACGTGTGTGATGTGAAATTTGGACGTGTGTGATGTGAAATTTGGTCATGTGTGATGTGAAACTTGGTCGTGTACGATGTGCTCGCCATGTTTCCTGTTAAAGTCCATCCTTGCAAAAACTTCCCGATCCAGCCGTGAGAATGATTTTGATACCTTCTTCTTTTGTCAAAGGCATTCTAAAAGGCTATCTGAAAAAAATATAAACTAAGTATGAAAAATATTGGAAGGCATTTTGCTAAAAAAATAAGTTTAAATTTCCCCTGTATATGTATTAATTAATCAAAATAACTTCCACTTCTGTTTTTCAGCCTTTACCCTGATTGTTCATTTCATGCTCCCAGCTGGCTGTGCACTTGACCTTTTATGGAATTTTTGTGGGTGTCACTATGCAAATGAGTTGTGAATGGGTGATCAGCACACACACACACACACACACGTAAGTAAGAAGGAAACTTTTGTAAATCTGGTGGAAATTTTTAGTTTGGTTTGGCTTACACAAATATTTACACGCGACTTTACTAAAAGATGAATAAATGAGGCCTGGTGTTTGTGATTTTCTCTAAAAAATCTTCCCAAGAAAGAATTACAGTTAGAGGATTTGATCTTTTGGTTTTTGTTATATATGACAATTTCAACACAACTCTTGTTTTGCTTTTTGTTTGGAGAGTTGGAGAGGTAATATTTTAAACCAAATCTTATCATGAGCAAGTTAGAAAATCCATAATAAATGATAGCACACGATCGCTGCTTTATCATTGACTTTTGTTTCTGTCCAGTGTGAATATCATAATCTACATTTGTATAACAATGTAAATAAATATGAATAATGAAATAATTATCTAAAAAAAATATTTTTGAAATCCCTACTCATAAAAAAGTAATCCAGTAACTGCTGCATGTGTGTGAGTGTCCGCTAGGGGGCGACTTTAACATACTAAATTCATTTAAAACAACCATGATTCTGTGCGGATGGATGGATAAATGAATGGACAGATTAATGGATGGATGATAGATGGTAGACAGATGAACGGATAGAAAGTGGAGAATGTATTAAATAAAAAAAAAAGTGTTATATCAAGTTTGTATATTACCCAGTTACAGTGTGTACTTTCGCATCCTGTTTTTTTAGTACACATATTGTTATAGATGTTTATTTAATGACTTCTGCATTATTGAGTCAGTACAAAATCATTTCACAGTAACATGACAAGCTGTTTTTTTATGTTTTATTAATTTCAAGAACAGAAAAAAGAGAGGCTTGTCAGATTCTTACTCCTTACATAATATATAATAACCAACTGCAGTAAAACTCTCCACTAATGCATGACCAGTTGAATGTTTCCATTCCATTCCACATCCACACATGTGATGGAGGATGATGTGCAGAACAACAAACTCTGCAGGTATAAAAGACTGAAAGAGTGATGAAGTACACCTCATTTGACAAAAGCCCTTGGCTTTCTACAGGAGAGCACCAGGAAGGCTGATTGACAGATTGCTCGGCATTATGGGTAGAAAGTGTGGGTATTGTGACTGACAGGTGTGATTGGTCAGGTATGGCTTAGCCTGAGGAAAGAGCTGTCAAGGGGATTAACAAGTGAAGGAGCAGGAAGGTAATAGAGATGGACACTGTGCAATGGTGAGAATACACATGCCACATCATAGCCTCTCTCTCTCTCTCTCTCTCTCTCTCTCTCTCTCTCTCACACACACACATTTTTCTGCAGTAAATTCTCTAAAAGCGATCACACCATCTCTCACTCACACTAGGCCTCGACGCCATCTGACACTGATTCAGTATCTTACACCAGAATGTGTTCAGGAAGAAGATGTAACTGAGCATATGCTTCTAGCAAGTCTACACAGAAAATCAATACACTTAGAAAGCAAGAGCCTCATGATATTACTGTACTGGCTTTTATTTTCTCTCCCGTATTATATCACTCATAGGTTTTTAACAAAAAGGGAATTTTGAAAAGAAAATGATTTACCTCATACATGTGAGTTCACTTAAGGGAGTCGACTCAAAGATCTGACTCATTCGCGAATGATGCAGCACTAATTAACAGATTCATAAAATAACATGGTGTGTGTGTGTATATGTGTGTGTGTGTGTGTGTGTGTGTGTGTGTGTGTGTGTGTGTGTGTGTGTGTGTGTGTTGGGGGGGGGGGGGGNTGGGGGGGGGGTGGGGGGTGGGGGGGGTGGGGTGTGGGGGGGGGGTGGGGGGGGGGGCGGGGGGGGGGGGGGGGGGGTGTTAGTGGTTAGAGCATTTGCCTCGCACCTCCATGGTTGGGGGTTGATTCCGACCTCTGCCTTGTGTGCACAGAGCTTGCATGTTCTCCCCACACCTCAGCGGTTTTCTTTAGGTACTCCAGTTTCCTCCTCCAGTCCAAAGACATGCATTGTAGGCTGATTGGCATATCTAAATTGTCCATGGTGTATGAGTGTGTGTGCAGTTGTGCCCTGAGATGGGTTGATCACCCTGCCCAGAGTGTCCCCCGCCTTGCGTCCCGAGTCCCATGGGATAGGCTCAAGGCTCCCTGCGACCCTATGTAGGATAAGAGGTACAGAAAATGGATGGATGGATGGATAAAGTCACGGCATGCCAACCCTGGTCCTGGAGAACCTCCTGTCCTGCACACCTTAGTGGTCTCACACATCTGATTCAAGGCCAGAAGGACTGATAATTGCCTGATTAGTCAAATCAGGTGTGCTAGAAAGAGTCAGCTCTTTTAAGCAAACACTGAGATTCGGCTCGTATACATGTATATTTTCTCTTTTCTTTTGGTAGATGCGGGCTACCAAATAGTATTACTCTTGCTGTGTAATGTAATCAAAATACTTCAACTGAAAAACATCTGAACTGTTTGTTAGAGTGAATTGTGAGTCGAGTATTTGACTCTCAGCTGCGTGGAGCCTATAAATCAGCGTGACAGGAAGTGTGTTAGTGGAGGTGATCAGAATAAATGGAGTAAATACAGTTTCAGGCATAGTTAGGCAAAGAAGATCAACCACAAAGCACTGGTTTAGAAATAACGGCAGTGAGTCATTTGGGAACCTGAACAGTCTTTTCTTATTGGTGAAATGATTCAAATGTTCTGACTAACTCAAAAGAGTCATATTTCCCACCACTATCATTACAAATTCACTCCTAGAACACTATGTATATATCACTTTACATGATATATAAATATGAGCAGATGCCTGGCATTTCTGATTTAGTATTCCTTTAACTGTGCATTTACAATGACCAGAAGCTCCACTGAGGACAGTTTCTCGACTCGTCTCCTCCATCATTAGCCAGTAAAGTCACTACTGGCCTGATATGGCCGTATTTCCTTTCACAAATGTAATTGTGAGTAGAGAGCCATGATCAAGTGGTGGATATGCAGGTGAATAAAAACCACTTAGAAAACCTATGGCATAAATGTGAGTGGGAGAGGATGCCACTCCTTCAGCTTTCTCATGCATTCTGATGATGATGATGATGATGATGATGATGATGTCACATCCACCATCAATAAAATGCTACATGATATGGACTTCAATCAGGTTAGAAATGATAAACGACTACTTATGGTTAAAATTTTATGAGCACATACATCCAAACATTGTGGCTATTGATATAATAATGCAAAATCACATCTGATAGTCCCATTTATTTAATATTACAAGGTTTTCCAACGACTGTTTTGGATTGGATTTTGGTGGTTAGATAAGCCACTTTGGCAAGATTTGTGCAAAACGCTGTCTACAGGCCAACTTGGAATTGAACAGATCTGATTTCAGAAAACATTTTATCCATTTTGCAATAAACTGGCCTCATGGGGCAATAAACCATTTTGGTCCTTCTTCTCTATTTTCATTTCAGTGTATATGAAAGTGTGATGTATCTATGCAATGCCAAATTTGTAGGAATTCTAGGAAAGGTGTGTTCAACTAAAATTTGGAATGATCCAATTACATAAAATCCAATGCTAAGAAAGTTGCGACTAACATGGCAACCGACAACAACCGATCGCTTGTTTTTTTCCCTCTACTACTGCTCACATGACATTACATTGCAGTTACCTCCAAGCACTAGAGAGGAAAAGGTCGTGCCCTTTGCCCTTTACGCCCTTCACTACACTCTTGGGTTAGGAGTAGCATCTCAGGAGTTGATTACACACCCAGTGAAGAGTTATGTGATGATAAAGTGCTAATTGACAGGCGATGGAGGATTTGAGGACCGGTTTGAAAATCTTTCATTCTGCTTCTTGCACGCACACACACACCTGAATGAGTGCAGAGGGATTTGCTCACAACAGAACAGCAGAAATGCAGGGACACGGAGAAACGCCGCGCTAAGCTGCTCACTGAAAACAGCTATTCTTTATTCTTTCAATCTTATCTATTTACTTTAGGTTTGTTTGCTTGCATGCATACTTACACACTGCATGTATACATCATGAAGAATTCTATTCAAATCTAAATTTTCCTGTTTGTTGTTGGTTTGTGTGAACAGGAAGAAGGATGTGATTTCAAACTTTACTTTTTTGAAAATGTGTTTGTTTGTTTGTTTGCTTGCACAGAGTGAGTTTACTTCAAGCTCTATTTTGAGAAAATTTGTTTGTTTGCACAGAATAATGGATGATTCAATTTCAGCTAAATTCTGTACAAAATTACAAGCAGAGTGTGTTTCTGGTAAGAAAAGTGACTGTTTGTAATGGATCCTTCATTCATCACACACTGATGATGATGATGATGATGATGATGATGGTGATGGTGATGGTGATGAAGAAGAAACCAGTCCCATTCACATTGCTCATAAACTGGCCACATGAAGAAAGAAATGTGGGGAAATGAGCTACAGTGAAGGTTCATCTGTTTTCATTATATAGATATGCGCGCGCACACACACACACACACACACACACACACACACACACACACACACCAGAGGAAGTCCTCAAAATAGATGCTGAAATAGATTACAGAAGTATGATCATGTCAAGGGAGGAAGAGATTATTACCACGAAACACACACACACACACACACACACACACACACACACACACACACATTATACTGGAGTTCTATTCTAGAGATATTTAGCTCAGTATTAAATATGGCCATTATTCAGACTTGACCTCTCACATTCACATATAATGCTCTCACCACATCTGTGATCAGTAAACCTGTGTGTGTGTGTGTGTGTGTGTGTGTGTGTGTGTGTGTGAGAAAGAGCAAGTAGGAAAGATTCACAGCGTAAATGTCACCTAAATGCCGAGGACTACAATTTTTAATTTCTTAAAGAAAGACATGGATACTTTTTTAATCCATTTATAGTTACATTCCATGTTGTGGAACATCCGGGAGACAACAGAAAAATAATCAACACCTTCTGACCAATCAGAATCCAGAATTCAGCAGCATTTTCTGCAACTCATCATCGAAGGAACTTCGAGAAATTCTTGTTGGCACTGATAATTATGAATGTGAATATGTGAATGATCAGAAGTTTTTGTTTGGAGTTTGTGTTGTTTGGCTTCATTTCCATAATGAGCACACACACACACACACACACACACACACACACACACACACACTCCACCTGCCTGCGTATTGTTCCTCCATCCCTCCGTTTTTCTGCACTACAGAAGTCATCAATTTCTACTTGTGATTGGAGTAGACATACGCAAGACATCCTGAAATACTTCCTGTCAGAAAGATGTTCTTTTAGCTGAAACACGGGGTCTTGTGCTGCGGATCGCTTTGGGGGAAAACTCATGCTGTTGAGCGTGAACTGAACGAGCAAGGTCTAAAAAACAAGAGGATTGTGGGAATTCCTCAAACTGAAGATGCTTGTAATATTCAGTGTTAATTAATGATTGATATTTTAACTTTGTTATATGTTTTGATTCACATTCCTACTACCTTTAGGCACAAGTTTGATACTTATATTATGTTTAGTCATCGTTTTTTTAAAAGTTATGTCATTTGCAGTATTTTGGATCTGTCTCGTTAGGGTTTTAATGAACGCAGGATGATAGCTTCAAACTGAAAAACTGTTCATCAACAATGAAACAACATCCTGAGTGTGTGACCGATGAGAGAATAAACAAAAGGCTTGTACTGAGTACTGATTTAACCCCTTGTGAGCCATCATGGGTCTTATTTCTGCCTCACTGGTTTCTGGTCTTTCCTCTTGACCTGCTCTTGCATTCATGTTTCTGTCACGTGGAAATAAAACGTGTCAGAGTGTTGTGTTGTGGGTAAACGTGTCCGAATTCTTTACGAGCCAAAAGCTTTTGTGGATAATTAACAGCATTAGTGGTTGTTTTGATCTTTGAATGAAGAATGACTAGATGTCATTTGTCCTGTATTAGATTTTGAAAGAACAGTTATTTGAGATGGACCGAGACTGCTGGAGTTCAATACTAGCCAAACCTGAATAATAGCTTTTATACACGATGTAAGAAGAACATTACATCTCATACCTGAAACTAATGATTTGTTTTTGACTTTTGCAAAGGTGCAAACTTGTTTGTGTGTCTTACTCTGTATTAATGCACTTAACTAGCTAACTAGCTCACAGTATGTTATTAAATTATGCTGACTATGATATTTTAGCCTTGTCAGTTATGTTTCCAGGCAAGTAAACCATGACACTGGGCATCGCACTGTAGCCCTGTGGGTTAGAACAATGAATTTATAACTTGTCCACCCTTGTTTTGTTCAGAACAATTTGGAAGCCAAGCAGAAAAATGGTGACTAAATCCTGAAACAGAACCGAGCTACAAGAATTCAGATGAATCCATTCATCCATCATTCTACACTACAGCAAATCTCTTAACCTTGTTGTCCCTTCAATTGGCAATTTTGTGAGTCACTCTGGGGGGAGTGTGTAATCTAAGTGACCTGATACTGAGCACCGGTGGAGATACGGTTGCAGACACAGAGTCTGTGGTAGTGGATGCGGAGCTGTACTGATTCCGCACGTATACGCTCAGCTCCATCCTGGAGGTCTAACCTCATTTCGTTCACTGCACTCGCCACAGTTTCCCTATCCACTTTATGACTCCTTCAGTCTAGCCCATGCTAAAAGCAGCTGATTCAATTTCGGACTCGCATTTTATTAAGTTTAGCTAATGAGGCCCGTTCAGTGCTATTTCAGTACACGCAAGGTGGAGAGCACAGGGTGGGAAATTTCTCCAACAGACCACATTTTTGACTCCGAAAAAGTTGAAAAACAAGAACTCAGTGCCAACAGTGTCAACAGTGATGCCTCCATCGCCATCATGTCTAGTCCTTCTTGTTACTAATTCATATGCCAGAAATACACTAAAAATATACTTCAGACAGGAAGGAAGCCTTGCTGTGACTTTGGCCCAAAATTGTATCAGTTAATCTGCTGGCTACAATAATAATAATACCATATAAATCCTACAAACATTCAATCACTGGTTCTTAAGAAATCAACAAACTGGAATTTTGGACAGACGGACAACCCAAAATATGCCTCCACCACCTAGTGACGGAGACAAAGAAATAGGAACTGAACATCAGCACTCTCTCGAATTTAGGTGCACATTCTGAACAAACTTCATACATTCGAAAAATAATCTTAATATGAAATTTAAAAAGCAAAAAGCACACAATCAGTGTTTAAATAATTTCAGCTGGACTTTAGAAGATGTGGGTGTAATTTAATAAATACATTAACAAATGGAAACAGTAAAATGAACACACACACACACACACACACACACACACACACACACACACACACACACATATATATATATATGTAATGGTTAACTCAGTAATAAAGTGCCCCTGACACATCTAGAAAAAATACAAAAAATAATTTTAACAATATTCTCCATTTCATTTTAATTTTATAGTTTGTCACTACTGGGAAAATGCATTCCCACATGCATCAGTGAGCCTTGGGCGCCCATGACCCTGTCGCCGGTTCACCGGGTGTCCTTCCTTGGACCACTTCTGGTAGGTACTAACCACTGCATACCAGGAACACCCCACAAGACCTGCTGTTTTGGAGTTGCTCTGACCCAGTTGCCTAGTCATCACAATTTGGCCATTGTCAAAGTCACTCAGATCCTTACACTTGCCCATTTTTCCTGCTTCCAAGACATCAACTTTGAGAATTGATGGTTTACCTGTTGCCTAATATATCCAACCCCTTGACAGATGCCATTTAACGAGATAATCAATATATATATATATATACCAATCAGCCATAACATTAAAAATCACTGACATTGA
>CM074968.1:1138274-1177569 GCA_037577455.1 Pangasius macronema | reverse complement strand
TTAAGAATGTACCCAACTGTTGATTTGGCCACACCTAAGGTTTTTGCTATCTCTCTTATAGATTTATGTTGTTTTTTTAGCCTGATGATGGCCTCCTTCACTTATACTGAGATCTCCTTGAACTTCATATTGCTAGCTCCAGTCGAACAGCTGCCAAATGCCAATTCAATACCTGATCAACTCCAGACCTTTTATCAGCTTCATTTGTCTTGAAGTAATGAGGGAATGGACCGCACCTGGTCAGTCAACTTCTTGTCAGAGAATTGTCCAAATATCTTTGAGCCCCTGAAAATGGAAGTACTTTGTTTAAAATGGCTGTAATTCCTAAACGGTAAATACTATATTTTTGTGGAACCTCTTAAAGTAAAGCTGAAAGTCTACACTTCACATCTTGATTGTTTTATTTCAAATCCATTGTGGTGATGTATGAAGGCAAAATCACAAAATCACTATATATATATATATATATATATATATATATATATATATATATATATATATATATATATACCAATCAGCCATAACATTAAAAATCACTGACATTGATTATCTTGTTACAATGGCATCTGTCAAGGGATTGGATATTATATATATATATATAAGCCCCTGGGGCATGTCTTGCCCTACAATTACAGTTTATTAGCAGTAAACATGGTTTTGTTTTCAGTTGTGTATCTTCCTGTACACTTTCCCTTTTTCCAGTCATCACTTGGTGGAGAATAAATGGTCGGAGTTTAGACTGGCCGGGGGTGTGGCATGGCGTATCTCGAACCTGATTGGCTGTCGTGTAAATCAGCCATGTATTTAGTATGACTTCCTATATTCAAAAGGAAATACATCAAGATTCAGAATCTAAATGTGGATAAAGTATAGTTTTAAAAATGACTTAAGGTACCCAGTTAGACTCAAGCTTTAAAGGTGCACTACATACATCTAGAGAAAAGATAACGGTACTAAAAGTACTAAAGGTGTACGCTTGGTGGTACCACTCCAGTGATAAGGAAAGGTAAAGTTTAAACTGTCTAAGCTAATTTAATAATAAAGATCTTAATTTCACATTGTTGATGAATTCCTTCAACAGTTTTTGTTTGTGTAGGTGTGTTAATCCAGTAGTGTATGTAATTCTGTCACAGTTCAACACAATGCTGTCTGGGTTAATTCACCCAAAAGTCTGTCAGGGTGTTAATGTAATGCTGAAAGATTTCATTCAGCACTCAGATAAATCACTCGAGAATGTTAATGCTGCAAACACCCTCATGCAAATCTCCAGTCTTGAGAGCGCATGAGAAATCCATTAACAGCGCGTGCGCTCGAGTTTAATACATACATTTACTTTACTTTAATCTCATCAGGTTGTGGCCTTCCCGCTCGTGTGTGTGTGTGTGTGTGTGCGTGTGCGTGAGGTGGATGGGAGAGAGAGAGAGAGAGAGAGAGATAGAAGAGAGAAAGTGGTGTGCGTTTTGTGTTTCACTCAACGCGAGTCTTTTTACCTCGCGCGCTCCTACCCGCAGCATGTCTCTCCCTCTCCGCGCGCGCTGCACCTGAACCTCACCTGTTGTCACTGCTGCACAACTTTTCTTTAACTCCAGGTGCATCTCGGAGGTTTTTTTTTTTTCACTTTTCTTTTCTGTTCCACAGCAGCATGCACCATCACGACTTGGCGGCGAGCGCGAACCCCGGTCTGGTTCCGGTTCCGGTGATCCTGCAGACGGAGTCGCGCGACAAATGGGGCAAAAAAGTCGACTTCCTGCTGTCGGTGATCGGCTTTGCTGTGGATCTGGGGAACGTGTGGCGATTTCCTTACATCTGCTACCAAAACGGCGGAGGTAAAGAACTTTTTTGGTTGCATTATGTCATTTTTTTCTCGTCACACTGAGCAGCGCTGATTATTTTAATTTTTCATTTGATTTTAATCAAAAGGAGAGGAAAGAAAATGTGTAATGTATTTGGTCAAAATGAGTGCATGCCTAATAAATCAGAACAAAACTATTTAAACAGTTAAAAGTGTTCATCATAAATAAAATGCATATGTAAGTAAAGTAAAAGTATAAATATTATTATTAATTATGAATCAGATAATTAACATTACTACCAGCCTTCATTTTATGTTGCTATAACTTTTTTTTCCCCTTTTTTTATGATAATATTTTACACAAAAAAGATAGAAATGAACGGAGAAGCGCTGCCTCTGTCCATGGTGCTGGAAAAAAACTGTCTGGATCTGAATTTAGTTTTATATTGTAACTGATAAAATATATTATTATTATCAATTATCATTAACAGTTATTCTTTTAGTTATTAACCAATTATTCTTCACAAAATATGTCTTTAAATGAGAAATTAGACTGACATTTTCTAACCAACGAATAGAAACTTACCTATGAAACACGCTATGAATTTTAGAAATGTATATAAAAGTACATCTCCTTAAAATGGTCTTTGAATTAAGTACGTTTTCATGAAAAGTGAAATGAAGTGATCATCTGTAATGGGAATGATTTCTATTCATAATGTTAAAAATAAAGGAAATGAACCAGAAATCTATATTAACATCAGTCAATCAGTATACAAGTATGAGAGGTAATGGTCAAAAATTTTTTCGGCATTTGGCTATGATTGGTAAGTAATAGTGTAAAATAATAATGAAGATCAGATAAACAATATCTGAAAGACTAATTCTTGCAAAATATTGGGTTTTAATTTAAGGAAAATTAAATTATCTGGAAATACACAAAGGTTCATCCAACCCCTTCCTTTTATTACATAATTATATTTGAGGAAAAAAAATCAGTAAATAATAAGATATGACTGGATTATGCACTTTTATTTATGGTTTACAGATTTATATCTATGTCATCTTTATCATGGTTTATTGGTGCTGGGTAGATCTATAACATCTGTATCAGTGTGTAAACAGACACCAGAGGTAACGCTGAGCTCCAAGCTGATCCTCACCCTCTAATGAAAGAGAGAAAGAGGACATTAGAGAGATGTACCTGGTTGGTATGACATCATTATTTTCTTCTTGACGGTCGACGGTTGCAACCTCATACAGAGATAGCAGTGACGGCCACCTTCCAAACTCTAAACAAATCTATAGGCGAGTGTTTTAACTACTAGATATTATAGGATGCTCCTATTATCCAATCTCCTGTGACAGGACCACCGATTTCCATCTCAGTGTCAAAAAGCATTGAATGAATGCTCAAATTAGGACCAGATGA
Source organism: Pangasius macronema (assembly GCA_037577455.1). Taxonomy (NCBI): domain Eukaryota; kingdom Metazoa; phylum Chordata; class Actinopteri; order Siluriformes; family Pangasiidae; genus Pangasius; species Pangasius macronema. Next base: position 1,174,345 of record CM074968.1, on the reverse strand, counting down.
AGCACTGACCATAGAGTTAGTGCCTTCCTCAGATGACCTCCAGCCAGCCTCAGTGGCAGTTTCTGCAGACATCTACTTGAATTTCGTGTGGCAAGGGTTTTGCTAGCACTTTCTTTGGGATGACTCTCAGTCCGCCCCTGAAACACCATCCAGAAGTGGACCAGAGATTCGGGACACCCTGTCAAGTAGACACTATTGTCATCCAGATAGTCTGGAGCATAGTATTGGTAAATCCCCATATATAAAATGTGATAGCTACGTGGTTATGGCATTGGGGCACTGATTGGAGTGCCATAAGTTCAAATCTCAGCATTGCCAAGTTGCTGCTGTTACGCCGCCTTGATCCCTGCTCATTGGATACTGCCTCAGTTTTAAGTCACCTTAAATAAATAGATGAGTAAAATTATAGAATGCCATTGTATATACTAAAGGTTGTCTTGGGGCAGATTTCTTGCATTCTCAAATCTAAGGTGGAAAGATATATAAATAGTAATATTAGGCTGTCACAAAATCACCTGTCTTTTGTCCACTCTTGTCCAAATCTGCCTCTTCTGAAGTGCCTCCAGAAGTTATTGCAGAACCTCATCAATTTATTTGGGTTATTTGACCATTTTCCCTACCTCCTCCTCAATTGCTTTTCAGCAGGACTTGGGAATTTGGTAAGACCACTCACGTATCATGACACCTGGAAGGTTGCAGATGTCAGGTGGTTTGATGGGAGGCTGTGGGAAACACATCCCATAACCGATCTACCAATATAGACAGTTCCTGGTGCTGGCAGGTGAAGAGCTTGGGTTCCAGTGCCACCTTCAAATTAGCCACACCTGACAAAGCTGGCATAGACTCAGTCCAATGCTTAAGCAGATTGATGCAGTAAACTTGATGGTGCATGAGCCCTTACAGCTTGCACTAGGAGTCTCTTGCATGTACTCCTCCAATGTGAGACTTGTTTTTTCTATGTTGCTGCATGTTGAATTACTATGCAACTGAGGGATAGCTGCAGATTTCAAACCATTTATTCACCATGTAGTAACCCTCTGGACCTTTGGCCAAAACAGCTTGGAAAGGAAAAAAACCCACCTAGGCCTTGGGGACTTTGCAGACCTCAGTCAGCACAATGGAGCACTGGAGATCTCATTTGCACGTGTCCTCACCCACCACCTTCCAAACCAGGCAATTAAAGATCTGATTAAACATTGCACCAATCCATCCAATTTGTGGTGGTAGATTGAGGTATAGAGTTGCACCATTTAACACCATTTGGCTGTATGTACATTGAAATAGTGCAACCCTACTGTGTCAATCATTACCAAGATGTATTCATTGCCCCGCGTTGTATACAGCAGCAGGTCTAACAGGTACTTGAAGGGTACATTGGACATATTACAAGGGTTGCTGATCAGTCCCAGATTAGCATGATGCTCACTTACTCCATGAGGCTGCTCATGAGATGTGTTCATGATCACACGAAGCTTGTTAAGACCTCCTTGACAACCAAGACCCTGTTAATAATATGAACAGCTTGAGCAAGTGCTTGAACAAGAATCCCCACCCCCATGACTATGCCTGTTGGTTTCTCCTCTGCCTTACCTCAATGTCCAAATCCCCCATGAAAATAACAGACCATATCATAAGTGTGGTTTTGCACATAAATAGCACACTGTGTATTAATAAATGTGTGGTTTTGGAATGGTGTACCTGATATAGAGTACTTCCTGACTCTTTTGTCTTTTATAGGAGCCTTCCTCATCCCCTACACCCTCATGGCCATATTTGGGGGTGTACCACTCTTCTACATGGAGCTGGCCCTGGGTCAGTTCCACCGCACAGGTGCCATCTCCATATGGAAACACATTTGCCCAATATTCAAAGGTAATAAACACATCCAACTTTAATGTATGACAAGCCTTCTTCCAAGGTCAAAACGTGATGAGTATAGGTGCTCCAAATGTAAACGTGATCAGTAAACATGATCAGTAGAGGTGGAAGAGTATGATAAAGTGGTAGTATGATAACTGTACTACCAATATAGGGAATCATTATATTTAATGACAATATTTTAGATCTTTTTGAAGCAACATGCTCCACCAGGATGCTGATATATAACTATGTTAGCAATGTATCAGAGATAAGATAAGAGATAAGCAAATATACACACACAGTCCAGCTAAAGCCAGACTGGCAGACCAAGTCCTTTCCTTTGGTTTACTCAGGCATCGGTTTCGCCATCTGCATCATCGCGCTGTACGTCTCCTTCTACTACAACACCATCATTGCGTGGGCGCTGTTCTACTTCTACTCATCCTTCAGCAGCACTCTGCCATGGACGAGCTGCGACAATGCATGGAACACGGAAAACTGCACCGATTACTTTGGCAAGGACAATGTGACGTGGACTAACTACTCACGTTCACCAGCCGAGGAGTTTTACACGTAAGTGCATGTAAGTGGCAAAGAATGAGAAGATACGCAAGAGAGGACGTGAAGGTGCTTTTTATTGTAAATACTTCCACAGCAATACACCATCAATCAGTGAACAGATTCTGAAAAATTCAGACTCAGCTGAATTTTTGTTTCTGTTCTTTATTAACCAGTCATGAAACTGGTGAACACTGAAGACGAGAACTCAATAAGAAAGGTTGATATGATGAAGCTCTGTTGCTGTTACCACCCTGAAGTTGATTATTTTTCTATAACAGCATACCCTGAAGTGTTTTATTCCTGTAATAACACAATTAATAAAAACCTCTATTTATTATAGAATATCATGCCCTACTTTTTATCCATTTATAGTTATATTTGATTTGGTGAAACAAGTCAGTACCTATTGTATCACTTACAATATAGCAGCTATAAACAGAGAGATGTAATGGAGGAGTGAATGAAGGTGTAGATGCTGGGAGTGAGCGCCGGTTCTGTGTGAGCAGGAGGAACGTGTTGGAGCTGCACGAGTCGGAGGGTTTGGAGAACTTGGGTGTGATCCGCTGGCAGCTGATGCTGTGTCTGTTCCTGATCTTCACCATCGTCTACTTCAGCCTGTGGAAAGGAGTCAAAACGTCGGGCAAGGTATACACACACACACACACACACACACATCAGACACTTACATCTGAGCCATACTGTAAAGGAGTTTTAAATTATAACTATCACTGTGACACAAAAATTTCTCTCTCTCTCTCTCTCTCTCTCTCTCTCAGGTGGTCTGGGTCACAGCCACTCTTCCCTACGTGGTGTTACTGATTTTGCTAATTCGAGGTGCAACATTACCTGGAGCGTGGAGGGGCGTCGTCTTTTACCTGCAGCCCAAATGGGAGAAACTTAAGGATACAACTGTGAGTCTCTCTCTCTCTCTCTCTCTCTCTCTCTCTCACACACACACACACACACACACACACACACACATACATACACACACCTCGGCTACTGAGAATAACACCAAAAAATTTAATTTAATTTAAAGACTGTGACCAACTAGAAACAGTATAAAACCCTCACCGTTGTACTCAGGTGAAGTGACATGTTTATTAGATGGATTTACAGATAATATCACACTCCGATTTTAAAGACTGCTGTTCGTTTTCTGCTGCGAGAAATGCAGATGAGGTGCGTGAATAAAGCACACTGCTAATCAGATGCATAATTGGTTCACATTTGTTTTCCTTCAGAAAGGCTTTCGTACACCCTGACTCATCTCTCTCTCTCTCTCTCTCTCTCTCTCTCTCACACACACACACATACACACACACTTTTGTTAGATGATGCGCTGTCACTTATGATTTTTGCTTCAAATATGTAAACACTATTTTTTTTTAAATGTTAAAAGCATTATGCTCTTTAATAAAAAAAAATGTATTCACATTGCTGTTGTGTAAGAGGTATATAACACATAGAGGCATGTTGTTACAGGAAACTAATCAACTTTGCTTCATCACACCACCCCATCAGTGATTATTTTCCTATAAGAGCACAATATAGAGTGTTTTATTCCTTACTTGAGCTGTATATGTGGCATTGATGGATGGAGCATTAATGAACCCATAAGGCACTCCGTGCTATTCATAGTGACTCTAATGGTTACAAAAGCTATTGTACAAATGAATTCTGATTAATTATATACATTTTTTAGTGCTGATATAGTAAATATGGTTGTTTCCCCACCAACCACAGCAGATTCCCAAAACTGCAACACCTTCGTAGTCATGAGACCTCTAGGCTGGACCTCTAGGCTGCTCAACCTCAACCTCCATCGCTCTCTTTACTTGTAATCCTACAAGATGTGGGTACAGGGTGGGTAGAATGATGTTCCCCAACAGCTCAAACAGCTATAAACAGCTCAAAAGTTAGAATTCAGAAAGCCAAAGAACAACGTAACGATGATATATCCCAGTGAAAACGCTCAGGTGTATAAATCCCAAGAGTATTCAACCATGTTTGTGTGTGTGCTGCAGGTTTGGGTGGACGCAGCAGCTCAGATCTTCTTCTCCCTCGGCCCGGGGTTTGGCGTTCTGCTTGCTCTATCCAGCTACAACCCATTCGACAACAACTGCTACAGGTACGAAGAACTTCCTCACCCTTTCTCCTGACTTCTGTCTGCAAATCGGAAACAAAAGTTGTCATTAGTTGGTGTCCTGTTCTCTCCATCTTGTTCATTTCCTGGAAATTTTCTGCGCACACACACACACACACACACACACACACACACACACACACACACACACACACACACACACACACGCAATCAGGAGGATCCCAAGAATGCAAAGTGGTCCTGGGACTTCATTTCAGTCCTCTTTATTGATCCGCATTGCGATAAAGATAAGATATATTAAGCATTTAAAATAAATTCCTATAAAATGTATGGAAATGGCCAGGGTTGATGGGACAATCTTTGCTAATTAATGAACAGAACATGAAGGTCCCAAAGTGAAATGAGATGAAAGTGCTGAGCTGGAGATAGTGGATCGAACTGAAAAGCTCTGTAAGTGTGTGTGTGTGTGTGTGTGTGTGTGTGTGTGTGTGTGTGCGTGTGCGTATGCGTGTGTGTGTGTGTTTATTGGGTCTGGCTTCAACTGGTGCTGAGAAGGAGGAAGACGAGGAGGAGGAGGAGGAGATGCGTCTTGATCCTTGGCATCTCAAACGAATGAGACATTGTTTCTAATTAAAGCTGATTAGCTTAGAAGTGACGTATAGAATATATACAGCGCTGTACAGCGTAGTGTCTTTATCTTATACTGCTATATTGTTAATGATGTTATGGTTTACCACCACACCACTGCCTAGTAAATCTCCCCTTCTCTTGTTACGCTAAAGCACCAGCTGCACATGACTGGGACATGACTGCACCGAAACGTTTTACTCCAATAATACAATGACTGTTAGAATTAGTGCTCAACATCAGCATCCATCTCTTTCTCTTTTGGCAGGGACGCCATTGTGACGAGTTTGGTAAACTGCCTGACCAGCTTCATGTCTGGTTTTGTGATTTTTACCGTTCTGGGCTACATGGCTGAGCAGAGACATGTTAACGTGGAAGATGTAGCCAGAAACAAGGGTAAGAACACACTAAGCTCATGCTGATAATTTGGCTGTAAGTCAGGCATCATAAGGATAATGTCTCCTAAAGTTCCTTATTTTGGTCAGTTTTCAAGGAACTCCCTTTTCAGCTTAAAATTCTACACAAAGAGAACAACATATGTACATACACATAAGCACTATTGTATTAAGGTACACCAAAGTTTACCAGTTATCATGATATTCAATTATTTTTGCTTTCTAATCCTCTCTAGAACACACGGGGTATGCTGAATTATTATATTACATATATGTATTTTGACCCATTATAGGCCCAAGTCTTCTGTTCATCACTTACCCAGAAGCCATTGCCAACATGATGGGCTCCACGTTTTTTGCCATCATCTTCTTTGCGATGATGATCACACTGGGATTGGACAGCACGGTGTGTCCACAAACACACACACACACACACATGCACACACACACACACATATATATATATATATATAATTTTGTATATGTAAACTGTGTGTGCCCAGTTTGGAGGTCTGGAAGCCATCATCACTGCCATCATGGATGAGTACCCAGACTTTCTGTCGCACAGGAGAGAGGTGTTCGTGTTGGGCCTCGTGACCGTGTGCTTTTTGGGCTCTCTGAGCACTCTTACTAAAGTGAGTTCCTAACAGCGCTTTCACCCTTCATAGTCCAAATCAGAGTGAAATTGATACTTTTGGTTCGTTTGCTCTTTGTTTTAGTTCGGTTTTACATTACACATAATTGAACAAACCAAATAACTGACTAAATGCTGCATATGTGAAAGCACATTGCTCAGTTTTAGGGGATTCCTCCAGCTCCATGTTCTCCATGCTCGGGTGATTTTTTTTGTGATTTCAACACCCACTTGGTACTTTTGTTTCTCTCACGTGTTTCTGAGCAACGAATGAAAGTTTTACAAAGAGTTTTGCTATGTGGTTGGGTTTAATTATGTGGAGTGTGAAATCAAACCAAACCAAATAGCAAACAAATCAAAAGAATCAATTTGACTCTGATTTGATTCAGAATCAACAAGCGGACTCGTAGGTGTGAACGTGTGTTTTAACACACTTGCTAGTGTTTTTCCACACGCTCTGAAATAAAGACTTTCTGTAGAGAAACAGAGCTCGGTGTCTGAGACTTGAATGCAGATTCATTTCGCAGGTCAGAAAAAATGTGATGAGCAAAGAAAAATACGTTGAATTATAATATCGTGCACGAGATTGTTGTCTTATGACACTGATTCATTACATTTATATATTTGGTAGATGTACAGTCGTGAGCAGTGGAGTTTTATGGGTGGCACTTTCTCAGTATTTTTTTTTTTTTTTTTACTTCATAACCACCTGGTCACGAGCGCAGACTCTACGCTGCTGCCAAAATGACTGAACCTGAGGGCATTTTCTTTATTAAGGTCAATCCGGGACAGTTTCAAAGTGTCTAGTCAAGATGAACGGTCTGCTTTTATCATCTTCAAGAAGTTTCTCCACACATCTGAGGAACTGAGTGAACTGAACTTCCATGAATAAATGAAAATTTGAAAAGAGTCCACTTGAAGTGATTTCCAACCTCAACACTGTTGTTACAGGGCGGTGCGTATGTCGTTAAACTCCTGGAAGAGTTTGGAGTCGGATCCTCCATTATAGCGATCGTGTTTTTGGAAGCCACCGCAGTCTCCTGGTTTTACGGTAAGAAACCATCTCTCTGTGAAAACGTGATAAAGTGTGAGTTCAACACATGAAAAGCACCCATGAGTTAACCAACTTGCAGCAAAATATTGTCTTTTAACATCTTTTGTAATATTATTATCGACTGTATAATGTTAATATAGTTATATAATATGGTTATACCATTATCTCATTATATAATTGTATCACGATTCAGGGTCAGATTCTGGTTTTCATATCTTTATTATCACCTAGAATTTGTAAAAATGATCAGTGACCCTTAAAAAAACATGATTAATGAGCTCGTTTCTCATTTCCTCTCAGGCATCAACAGATTCAGCAACGACGTCAAAGCCATGCTGGGATACACACCCGGAATCTTCTGGAGGTTTTGTTGGGTAGCCATCAGCCCGACTTTTCTAGCGGTGAATAAAAACACACTTTATTTCAGGACGTATGAATTTTGTATTTTCTCAGCTTTATAATTTTATAAATTTTACTGATTTTAATTATCTGTATGTTACACTTTCTATACTACACTAATTATTCATTCCAAAATATATATATATATTTATTTATTTTAAAATTAATACATATACTGATCAATTGGAACAGTATAACATAACAATGTAATTAGTTATTTTTTCTATCACGGTATGACGTGCAGAAATCCATCACCGGGTCAGTGGCATTTTTCTGACACCTTTAAAGTAAGAACGAGACAGTAGCGAGTCTTACGGCTACAGAAGGTCAAGCGTTTCCGGCTTATTATTTTCTCATTTAGAAATGTAGAAGTTGTTTCCTTCCCTCTGGCCCTTAAAGACACTTTAATCCCATTTTTGACCGCCGCCTCACTTTTGAAAACTTCTGCATCCCAAATGTCAATCCCATTCACCTCGCTAACACAATCACGCATGCGAGAGCTGACATTCACCCCTGCACATTCTCCTTCTGATTCCTTTTTTATTTGTCCCCGCGCGTGATAAACGACCGTCTCCATCTCTGCCTCAGGTGCTTAGGGATTATTTGAAGCGTCGGACATTTGTCACTGTTGTCACACACCAAAAAATGTGCAGTTTTTTTGCTTAGAAACGTTTTGATTTGGCAATGAGAGGTAATGTTTTGGGGCAGTTTTTCGTAGACAAAATATATGAGGTTTATTTGAATATCTGAGGAATAATCCCTATTAAATAACTAATCAAGGCCTAAGAATACATGGATGGATGGACAGATTAGCATTTATAGCTTTACTAACAATAGTGTAAAGTTCTGAGTGGCTCGGTTTATGTCCAAGTCTCACTTTTAGGTCTGGACTTGGACCTAAAAACTTCTTCTGTAATCCAAAAAGATCCTGATTCCCATAGTGGAGATCTTTTCAGTGCACACAGATAGAGATATCTGGAGCATTAACAGATACAGATAGTGTTGTTGTACTACACCTATATATATATTCTAAGTATATAAACATATAAGTTCCAAACATGAACACCAAATCGTCTCTACGTCTATCGAATGAGAAATGTGCCACTACAATCTGAATTTTATTTGAATCTGTAAGTGACATTTTGAAGTTTGTAGCTTTGAATGACATCAAACTGAAATTATAGTCCATGAAATTGCGTGCAAAGTTTCAAATTCACTCGTAGAATAATGTGTACGTTCGAATTACATTTTTTCTCTTACCGATTCAGTTCTTCAAATTCAAATTGGTGGCGAAAAAATCTGGGCCTGTTTGCTTTTCCTCAGATGTAGTGTTTTGAAAATTTTAATCTGAATTTGAACTAAGGCATTAAAAACTGAATTAGAATGTTCTATACCTGAATATAAAAATTAATTTAAAACATGGAACTTCAGTTTGATGTAAATCAACTACAAAGCTACAAATTTACTATTGGTACGTTTTAAATTCAGATTGTAGTGGCCCATTTCTCATTCCACAGAATTCACACTAAGTGAAAATAAATACGAGTCTGAGCACATTGGGGAAAAAATATTCTGTGGTTCAGTAAATATGACAAATCTTTGCTTTTTACACAAAAGAATTATTAGAATTATGTAACTGCTTTACGTTCTGTACTAAATTAATTCAGGTAAATATGCGGCTAAAACCCAAAGTGTATAATTTACTCACTTTACTGGGTTAAACTGAATTAAGGAAGTAATTAATGAGGTAAATATGTTTGGTTAAATTTACTACGATTTTATGTGGAAATTGTTACCATGCTTTTCTTGAGTAAATCTCACTCCAGTGTTTGTTTCGGTGTAGGATCCAGAAGTCTTTACAGCTTTTATTTCATTAGTACTTAAAAAAAGTACTTTTACATTTCTGAACAAGATTTTAGCAATGGTGATTCATATAAAACCAGGAAAAGTGTCTTCTTACTGAGTGAAAGCAAAAAGGATGCAATATCAGGCATCCATTTGTAGCAGAAATGTAATATTCAGATATGATTTCTGAAAAAAAAAGGATTTATGTCAGTGTGTATGAGCATCATTTTTGACCTCCTGAGTGCGTTTTCTTGTTCAGTACATCATCATCAGCTCTCTGCTGAATCCGGCCCCGCTGATAATGTTCGATTACAAGTTCCCCGACTGGAGCATCACGGTGGGTTACATCATCGGATTCTCGTCTTTCATCTGGATCCCCATGTACATGGTGTATAAGCTGGTGTGGACACCCGGCTCGCTCAAACAGGTGAGGACGGGAAAAAACATCCCAGCTTTCGAAAAAGCCTTACATTACAGTCAGCTTCATATGATTACAACATAGTCCTGGATTCTGATTGGCCAGAAGGTGTTGATTCCATCACAGCTTGTTCTGATCCACTATTTTGCGACTGATTATTTTTATAAGTGTTTTATTCCTTTATTCCTTTATTCCTCTGACCTCTTCCTCCTTGCTGTTTTTCTCTGTTTTCAGCGTCTGGCTGTTTGCCTGCGGCCCGAACGAACAATGCCTGACATCCACACAGACACACTGGGTTTGACTCCGGTACCTTAAAACGGCCCGAAACACACACCGGACACCAAACAGAGTCAAAACACACACATTCACTGGGACAAGCACACATACACTGACACACTCACACACATACACACACATACGATTAAAGAAGCAATAAGTAGCATCTTTTGGTCCACTTTCCAGGTGCAATACTCGCCATGCTGCTGACACTCAGACACGACAATTACCACATTACAGTATCAAAACATTTAAAATTCTGTTTTTTTTTCTGGATTATAATAAATTACAGCACTATTCAGCAGATTTCTTGATCACTATTCAGATATTCCTGATGCTACTTTCAAATTTCAAAAGGTTGTGGTATAAACAGCAATGCTTTTGAATTCTGGATTCTGATTGGTCAGAACGAGAAGGTGTTGATTCATTTTCTATCAACATCGTTTCTATAGTAACAGTACGGCGGACACTTCACATAATCTAAGACTGGTAATGAACCGATTTTTAAAAACCCCTAATGAAAAACACGAAATGTGTAATTGTTGGTATGGTGAAGTTTTCTGTAAGGAGTATTTTCTGTTTATTTAACATTTATGGAAGGAGTCTCCAGTGTCAGAGCTGGAACTTTACGTTTTCCAGCATCTTCAGGACAGCGCAGTTTACGCTTTGCAGTTTCTTGGTAACATGATGTATCAAGATAACTTCTTTCTCTTATTAACTTCAAGAGAGGAAAAAAAAGAAAAGAGGCTGGTGAGGAAACGACTGTTTATAGCTGCTATAACATACGTATTTGTATTTTAGTTTCAGTTTAATTAGTCAGAGTAGAATTTCTCTTCTATTTCTCATTACAGCCAGAAAAATACACTTTTTTTGACCGAATGCTTATCAGAGCAACATTCGTTAAGGCTGTTTTTTTTAAACATGAAATGAAAACATGCTACTTATTGCTCCTTCAGCTTTATAATTTAAGAAGCCAAATCAGCTCACAACTAAAATTGGTGCAATATTTTAAAATGCAGAAAGTGAACGAATAAAATAAACCTGTAAAATATGATCTATGAGAAAACGACGCCGGTTCATTGATTACCGGTTGATGTTTCCTATTCTTTGTTGAATATTTACTCATTTTTATCCATTACTGAGGTAGGAAGTGACATCACAAACGGAAAAATGATCTTGCAAATGATATGATGTTTACCTCATGGTGAGAAGAGAAATCAGTCACTTTTCCAGATGTGCGTTGTGGAGAGTTCCTGGTGTGTGCTGCCTTAATGCTGCCTGAACATCTGTATCGCTATTCAACGTCAAAACTTTGTATCATATCGTATCGGTTGTTTGCCTCCAGGAAACTTTAAAAAAAAAAAAGGCTTGATGAAGACTGTTTCAAATCCATATGATTTCTCTGCATTACGATAATGTTTTTAACACAGCCTCGTTGACTTCACATCAACACTTACTGTATATATTCATTACAAAAAAAAAAAAAGGTTTGCGGGCGTGTACCAGCTGCCACTGTTGTCACATGTGGGTGTGGCCTGTCCAGCAAAGCGAGCTAACTGTACTAGCTACATACACTCACCAGAGACACCAATGATCTCTGCTACTTCCCTCCAATCTTTATGTTTCTATCCGCATTTAATGAGACTTCATATATGGCAGGATAAGATGAAGGACTAGGAACTAAAGACGTGAGTGGGGAACTGAAGAAACATCGGACCACAAGCGCCGTAGGATTGGTCCGTGGGAATCATTCGAGACAGTCATTTGGATTTGTCGCTTTAGGGTTTCGTAACTAATATGCAGAAACAACTAAGTTCATTAGAAAACATTACCGCATTTACACACACTATTTTTTTCGCTAACTAGCTGCTTGCTGATGTAACATGATGGTTATTTATTTTTTTAAAAGGTGTGGCCAGAAATTAATATACAATATTGATATACAGTGTAGCCACAACAGCAAGATAATATTCCATGGCCACAGATGAAGTATCTCATGAATTATTATATTGTGGAGAATCCATTCTTAATACTCAGTAGTTAATTATTTGGCGGGAAACGGGCGAAAAAGCCTAAGAAGTTGAGAACTGTCTTATTTCATTCATCCAGGTTCCACAAACAATACGTTTGCTGTGTCATATGCTATGTAACAATGTCTGTGACTGGAACATTTCATATTCATCAACCAATATGACAGAGTAGAGACAGTATGCGAGCTTGATTAAGTACGCTGAGCTCTTAGTGGCATATCCATAACACTATGGCAGTGACTCTGCTGTGTCTTTATGCATCATTCCAAGATTATAGTGTAATATTATCAGTCATCTCTGTTCTTAGGTTCCTGTGGCCACAGTGGTTTAATGTCTCACTCATTTTAAAATAGAACAGTTGCAATGAGTTACGCCACCAGATAGATCTCGAGGAAGTGGTAGGCTCAGTATATTAATTGGTGGCTACTCCAACAGCGTAAGTAAAGATCCATTAGAAGTCACGCACACATGGAGTAGTCAGCTACATACAACCCAAACCTGAAACGTTTTACTTTGAAGAATTTATACCACAAAGCTTCATCTGTTGTTTCGCTCCTGTTCTGAAGATCAGACACAACAAATGCCTTCTGTGTAAATTCTGCTTCACGATCTGTGATCCTCCAAAAGCTCATCTAACAAATTGGTGTCAGGATTCAACCCAGGAAATTACTGAGAAATTACTGTGAAGTCGACGAGGACGTGTTAAAATTTGGAATGCAGTGTTTATCTTATAGCCAAGTTGTATGTGTAATTCTTTTTTTTTTTCCTGAAAAAAAAGACCAAATTTGATTTCTGATTGCTGTGGGTGTTACATTGGGGTGAGAAGCGCGTTCTTCGTGTTCATGTGTACGGTATTGTAAATTGTGACAGAGAGTCTTGCTTGTGTAAATGTCTGAAGTAACAATAAAGGCCTACGATGAACCTAATTCGATATTCAATCACATGATTGTGTTGTGAAAGTGGTATTTTTTGTTATGTAACACATTATGTGAGGAAATAAGAGAGCAGCTCCTGTTTTCCTGTTTTCCAAGGAGACCTGCTCTGTTTATGCCGGTTTTTAATTACCACGTTGATTTGCATTGCGAAACACATGCACGATCAGAGGACGCCATTGTGGCAAGCGTTTAGATGAGATGTTTTATTAAAGACCATACTAAATCGAATCAGTGCAGCTCTGAAACGGAGGTATGAGGGTCTAGGAATATGAAAGAGAAGATGCTAATTCCACATTCAAGCACTTTGCAAATGGATCAAAGGCCTCAGTGGCGTTGGTGGGTCTCAGAGCGGGGAGAAAACAAAAGAGTGAGAGAGCTCAATGCACTTCCTATTAATGAGCACAATGAATAGGTGGGTGAAGCGCAAAGGCAGCCGTGGAGTAGATGGTTCTCAAACTTTCTGTAGCCAGAAACCACTTTAACTGTAAAAAAAAAAAAAAATCCACAGACCCCTCAGAGTGCAGATTTATTTTATGAGAATAATATTCAATATACTATTTAAATATCAGATTTATTCATTTATTTGTGTACAGTACTATCTTGTCTATGCATTAGTCTTAAACTTTCCATTTGCTGAACACATTTCTATGAAAATTGTCATGAGATTGATGGATTGTGATTTTTCCACGGACCACACTTTGAGCACCATTTTAGTATAGCAAACTGTTTGATGGATTTATTAGGACACCTAAGCAGTGCTAACATTTTGGGGAGAAAAGCAATCAGGTCAATAAACTCAGAATGTGAGAAAATGAACCGTCTGCTTAGGGCAGAGGAGCTTCCTAAAGCTCCTTTTATATCACACATTAACAACTACCTTCATGATATAAAGCCAGACAAGCAGTAATTTGACCAACGTTCATTTCCTTTGTAGGTTAATTTAATTTCATCCTGCTACACGATAGCATTTAAAGAACAACAAGAGTACTGCTTGGACAGGATAAGATTTCCGAACATGTGTCTGTTAAGTAATGTTGGTGGAGGACATCTGTAGTATTTATGATTGATTCACACAGGATCAACGATCTCTTATATAAATAGCAGGGATGGGTGTGTCTTCATGCATGGGCTTCGTGTAACACTAAAAACTCCACATGCACTAAACACCTCATTTTAATACAAACTGATTGTTTTAATTTATACAGTAAGCGCTTGGTATAGTCACTCAGGTTGTACTTGATCACATGACAATGACACGTATGTAGGCTATACTTGTGCTAGGAACTCAGTAACTTTCCTAAACCCTCATGGAAACGTTGCTTCTCTTACACGCCCCTTTAAACCTCATTTATATGCTATTGTTCTGTACTCAGCTTGGTTTTGATTGGGTTCAATAAGAGATGATAGAAAAGAGCAGCAAGCTAATGAAATCTTTAAGAACATCAATTTGGACAGGATATACATATATTACCTAGCGCTATTTATACTGGCCATTTGTTAGACGGTAAAATACAATGTAATCTTTCCAGACATGTGCATAATCTGTAAAAATTATGGATGTAGATGGCATTAAAATCCCAGATATAATCTGGTAATAAGTACATTACCCCAGCTCCCCATGTCAAACCAATCCAGCCTGAATACAGCTTTATTCCCAATAGTTTATAATATTTTACCAAAGAAACAGGACACTGGGAATCAACGTCATGTTACACTGCATTGTGCCATATTGTTTGCATAACCTATTTGTTTCCATCCAATAGGTAGATCAAGAAAATCATATCTTTGCTTTGGTTCTGACAGATTATTGGTGTGACTGATTATTCTTAGTGGTAGAACATCTAAAATTCCCAATGGTATGGATTACAGGACTTCTGGATTTAAATACATGCAGATAATCTGTAACACTTCAGTTGAAAGTAAGTTAGCTATGTACAAAGTATGCTTAGCTTCTTAGATACATTAGCCTCAAGATTCCAGTGGATTCAGTTACATAACTTGCAGGAATAATTAATATTGAACTTCAGAGATCATCCAGACCTTTTTTTTTTGCCTGAATCATTTATATTTCTTTACAGTTGCTTTGTGACAATGTCCATTGGTTAAAGGCGCTAAATTGAATCATCTAAACCACTATAAGGGTCCCTGGTGGTCTAGTGGCTAAAGATCCCTAAGGCTAAGAGAATTGAACTGGGGCCAGGAACCAACCCAGCCACTGGGAGTGCGCTCTCAGTGCCGGTCCCAAGCCTGGATAAAATGGGAGGGTTGCGTCAGGAAGGGCATCCGGTGAAAAACCTTTGCCAAATCAAACATACAGACCAATAATCCGCTGTGGCGACTGATAACAGGAGCCGCCGAAAGAACAACAACTAAACTACCATAACTCAACTGTGATTAATGGCGTAATGGATAAGACTGATGACGTAACTCTTAAAAACATTACTCAAGTAATACCCAGCCTTGATTTGATCTTATCCATGAAAGCTTTCATATCCTTCTCAGACTATGTAAAAATGATCAACATGCTAATATAATTCATTCACTCGTTAGCTAAGAGAAGGAGAAAGTCCAAGTATGCTAACATGATTCATTCATTGAGTTCTTTTCTTTTTTTCTTTACATTATTTATCAGTCCTATGTAATTTGATGTATCTATATATATATATATGTGCTATATATTGTTGTACAATTTTAAAAGAAACTGCTACTAGATTTGTATCACTGTTTGTTATTTACTTTGTACACTTAGCTAGCCAGTTAGCTTTAATCCGTCACACCTGCTCATATCTGAATAATACGGCGGTTTTATGAAACAAATCCAACAGGATTTAGGACCCGGAAGCTGCTTCGGCTCAGATTCGTCCAAAATGCGTACTACTGTACTAAACAGTATGTGAAGACAGCACGATAATACTGCATGTGTACTATTCTGACATACTGCTTAGTAAAGTAGTGTGTGTTTGAACCTAACTGTACAGACTGAACCTGTCTTGGACCACAATGATGCGATTGAACCTGTCTTGGACCACAATGATGCTGAGACTCCGGGTTTATTCGCTTGTTTTCTTCATGTTAATATTCGCTGGTGAAGCGATAGCAAACGAAAGGCCCTATGCTGTGCTCCAAAATCAAAATTTAGGTAAGAAGTATTGATATATTGAAGGTGAAGATGTTTTGAATGCCGACTTGACTAATGAGGCACAACACAGCAAATGGCTAGTGATGCTACTGCCGTGGATATGATTGTTTTTTCCTCTTTTTCCTCCCAGTGTTGCTCATTAGCGTCCTGTGTGTCCTCCTGGTGGTTATGCTAGTCATGGCAGTGTGTGTGTACAAGCCACTGAGAGCACGGTGAACCAGGTAATTTACATTATTTACTATTAGTGGCCATAAACTACTCACTGATGCCCTTTTTGCTGAAACGCGCATGCGCAAGAGTTTAAGAGCGAGTCCATGACTGGGGTCCCATTTGTGTCCCACAGATATTACATTCACAAATATTCCTTTATGTTTACTTAAATACATATCTGTAGAAGTGTCCTTCACAACAACATATTTGCATGTTTCTGATAAATAACATTTGATAACTATAACCTTATTCTTGAAAAAAAACCATTCCTGTCTGTCTCAGCTCACAATAACTACACTTTACCCTGAAATATAATCATTAATATACTTTCAAAATGATTATTGTTGCATTATTGTGTTCACACATCATGCTTGAATCATCCCTTTCAACAAGTTATGAAAAATGTACGTTTTATCAACCCACAACGGCCTGAACACGTACACCCCTGTGAAATAACGTGTCCACAACAGGAAGTTGCATCATCTGAATTTCCTGAAGATCATGAGAAGAAGAAAAATGCTAGCTAGCCACATGTGTCAGCAAATAAACCTTGTAGAAAAAATGAGAGATTGTTGTCTCGGATGTGTTCACACATTTTTTTTTTATGTTTTAATGCATTTGTTTCTTAGATTCAGTGTTGAAAATGTAAAATGTATATACACAAAGTTTAATTTTTAAGAGTTACGGGGCTAAATGGCACCACAATCATTGAATCACATCTTAACCTGAGTCACCGTGAATGGCGTCACTTTGCGTGTAATTTTAGTTACAGTGTTGTGCGTAAGTATTCACGCCCCCCACTTTTAATAGTAATATGGGGCCTCAAACTATATTTCTAATCATAATTTAAAAATCATTATGATTTTCATATCCACTGCTGAACAGATATCAATTTATTTATGTATTAAGCTATCTATCCTTGACATAAAAGTCAGCACTTCAGTATGAACAATACAAAATCTAATGGAAAAAAAAATCTTTGTTTTTTTTTATTTTATTTATTTATTTATTTATTACAGCACTTCAGTTTTGTGACTTTTGGTTTGTCTGAGTTAAATTTTCTGTTAACGCCTTTTTTTTTTATTTTTTTTTTTTATTTTGCTTAAGATGAAGTTTAAGTTCATGTTAAGTTTTCGTTTATTATAAAAGCCCTGATGGTGAGCAGGTGATGGAGAAAGAGGAGCTGGCATTTGAGGAGCGGATCTTCAGATGGAACGGTGTTTATGGACGACTCAGCTGACCTTCGGTGTTTCATTCAGGAACGACTCTGTGGAAAAATGCCTTTACTGTATAATCATGGGTCATTTAGCATTATAAGGACTTTATGAGGCCTTACGTCTCTTTTCTTTTTTGTGAAATGAAATCAGGGAAACCATTTATGAATTCTCTTAGTCTTTTCTGTGTGTATTAGTAATTTCCCTGCTCTAACGCACCTGATTTAACTTTATTCATGTTTTTATTGCTCCAGATGTGGAATGTGTTTAAAAATAAACATTTTCTTTACAGTTTAGTTTTGTTGATAGCTCGGCAGAAATCGTTTCCCTGGTTAAATACAGCTAGCTGATGTAATGCAAAACGTTTGCAGTGTTAGCTAAAAATAATTGTTATCTCACTGTTTCATACACGAGCTAACATTTGTTTAAAATTCTAGCTAGCAAGCGAAAAACAGACCTCACAACAATGGCACAAACGTATCAGAAGCCAGTCGCAGGTTTATATTAACTTAAGGCGCTTGTTCGAATACTTTGTTTCTATAGAGAAATTTTTATACGACATTTTAATTCCACGACATTAGATGTAACTCTAAATGGATAAATAGACCGGTAAATATAAAGCAGTGTTAATGCAGGGTTTCATGGTAATATTATAAGCCGTGATAGAAGGTTAGAGAAGAAAACTGATGTGAAAATCTAATCTCGTGATGAGAGTTTAGACGGTGTGTTAGCGCAGGGAAACTCTGACGTTACAGCATCACAGATGGACTGCAGAAATCTTGTTATGTTCAACCTGATGTCATTATGATGTTTAATGTATATGGAGTTGAACATGAGCCTGTGTTTGAATCAGGGAAAAGGCGGAGAAGCTCCATGGCTACTGCGTCTGTTTGGTTTGTTTGAACTGCTGCTGAATGATTATTTACACCTGCACTTTTTATTTCTGTCCTCAGTGTGGTTTTATGTATTTATTATCAGACGTTTGTGTGAGATTCTGTGCGTTTTTATTTGTGAAATAAAGCTCATGTAAAACTGAAAATGTACAGCCTACGTTTACATATATTAATCATGCTGTGGGTTGCGTAAGTATTCACCCCCCTTTAAACTTTTCCACGTTTTCTGTAGCGTTACATCCCAGAAGTGACGTAATTATATGTCATGGATCAGTATACGTTTGCAAAATTATTTACAAATTAAAATATAAAAGTTGTGAATGCATAAGTATTCACCCCCTTTGGTGTGAGTCCTGGTGTTGCCAGTTGAAAGAAATCACAGTGAGTTCAATGGAGTCAAACTGTTTGTATCCATACATCTGTTCCTGGAAGAACCCAGTTTGTTAGAGAACATATATGTAAACAAGGCACTCTCGAAACAAGTCAGGGACAAAGTTCTGGAAAAGAATCGACCAGATTTTAGTTTTAAAAAAATCCTGAATTTTGAACATCCCACAGAGCGAGATTAGATGTGAGGGCTAAAATCAAATATCTAGCAATAACCTGACTTTGAAACTATTAGTGCTGAGTGATGAATTATATCTAATATAAATAATAGTTGTGAGGGAAACTTTTACACTCTTAAAGATCAGCAGCTTCATTTGTGATTTTCTAATTTTTTTCGTGTTTCATGTCAGTAATGCTCAACTAGGTTAATGCCGTGTTTCTTCGGCACACTAAACATGAGAAGCTGAAAAGTTGTAACCTTCTCAATCGCTTATGATGGTGTTTGTGAAAAATATCGGTCCGAACGGAGGTCAAATCTAGGGGGCGTGTCAGGTGTGTAATCACCGACTGCATGAATCTACAGTCTGGGTGGAAAAGAAATCAGCCCCATCCTCACTTCTCGCTTCTTCATAAGACTTTTATCAAATCATCTGATATGGATGCAAAAAAAAAAAAAATCAAACCTTATACTGATTTTTTTTAATCTTTGAAAGAGGGGTGTGGCTTAGCCCTGCCTGCACACTTACACCAGCCTCCCCTGGTTATGACTAAACGCTGTCCACCTCAATCACATACAGCATCGTTCAAGTTTCCCAATCAGTGCTGACATCATGTAGCACATGTATGGTGCATGATGCCTAATTGATCTAATCAAATCTGCATTTCTATTCACAGCCCTGCATCGTCCTACACGGCATGAAAGAGACCCTGCATCCGTCTTTTTCCTACAGTCTGATTGGATTAGGACACGCAGCTCAAATCCCTGTGATTGCACATGCGGCTATGTTTAGAAGGTCATCAGCATTCACGTTCTGCTCAAGGATCTGCTCCGTAATGAGGTATCTGGTGTTCTGTATGTGGTTCTGAAGTTATGGATGATCTTTAAGCAGCAAGAGCATCGGAAGTGTTTGTGTGTTAGTATATCGCCATCTGCTGGTCAGTGTGAGAAGCTGGAACAATACATCTGTGCCAGTTCAATTCAAATTCAAATGATTCATAATAGATGTTTTTATGAATTAACAATGCAGAAAATACATGTTATATAAAGTGCTTTTATTAAGTGAAAATGTTTTTTGTTACCTCCAACAGATGATACAGTTTACCATACAATCAGCTCATAAAACAGTTAATTAGCCATGAAAACAAGCCATCGATAAACCCTGATATGGTAAAACTGATCACGTTTGGCAATTAGTTCCTTTAAAATCCCAAGAAACCACCAGAAATTAAAAAAAAAAAAAAAAAAAAAACAGTTCTTGCCTATATACTGTTGACAATCACAGTCATTTTGTATGTTTTAGTTTCAGATAAAAATAAAAACCATAATTCTTCTCTGTTATAAAATAATGATACTGCTTCCATTCACGCTGCTGAAGGTTTCTTCAGTTGTATGAACAAAAAAGCAGCGTGTGTTTGTGTGTGTGTGAGAGAGAGAGAGCTAGTTGTGTTTGCTACAATACCAGCAAAAGTGAAAAATTCGCACTACAATCCGGCTACGTTCCAGTAGGTAATACGCCCTCGCTGACTTCAGCTCATCACTGTGGTTTCAGCGAGTTTATATTTAACACACAATGTCTCTGATTTTTCTTTTTAAACACTGAATCACGGCACATCATCCTGGTTCTAAACAACCAGAACAAGAACATCCTTAATATATCAAAAGCACAACATATGTTAGCTACATTTTATTCATTTGTTTGGGTTTTTACGTAGCCACATGCTCCCTCCTGTCTGAGGGACACACTCAGAATCTGGCATTATTTTATTATTAATTGAACGAAATTGTGAATTAAAAGCATGATAAATCAGCCTACATCCTGCGCATGACCTGGATTTAATATCGAGTAGTTTGATTAAGTTGTGCGAACAACTGACTGTTGGAGAATCATACAAAAATAAATAAATAAAATGCAAAATAATATAATGTGCTGGATCAAGTGCTATTTTATAATCTGCTGAATAATGAGTGTGGAAGCCATTTTGTTAAATTCAACCAAATGTGCGGTGATTAATGTAATAATTATAAGTAGGACTTATCATGCAGCAATCGTCTCTTGACTTTGTTATATTACATTTGACAGCAAGGGGGAAAAAATCCTGCTTTTCCTTCTTCGTTCCACATTTTCTATCCCTGATTTTTTTGGGGTTAAAGGCGAGGGCTTGTGTTTAAAGGTAGTGGTCTACCTGCTATTGAAAAATCCCGTCTCGCACGTGACTAGGGGTGACCTACACACAGGTGATTTCAGCGATGTCAGTGTGGAGCAGAATCTAGTTAAGCGTGCGTAACCAGACCCTGAATACAAGGAACTTTCCCTGTGTAGATACTGGTGTAACTTTCAGACTAAAGCTGCAACCTCTGAATACGGCCCTGAAAGCTACATTGTTAGAGCAACTACATTGTTCCTGTTACACTCCCGTCCTTCTGTTGTGCTGCAAGAGGCCACTTGTGAGTTGTGCGGGGAAGTTTGACAGGTTTACACACAGCGTGTGGACGCAGGGAAAGGTGGAATCTTCCTCTGCTTCCTCCATCTCACAGTGATGGAGCTTAACACTCCAAGCCAACACTCTAGATATAAATTAGACACCCGTAGAGTCTCACAAGGCCAGATAACATCCAAAAAAAAAAGCCAGCTGTCAAACAGGAAGTGATGGAAATTTCACACAAACTTCAACACTGTACCACAAAGTTGCGCATTTATACGAATAAACACCAAACCGTGAAGCTGTGGTGCTAATTTCAGGCTTAGGTGTACGCTACAACATCTTTATCTCATGTCCTGTCTCACTCGCAGAGGCACGGTGGTTTCAGTATTGCTTTTGGAGTCGAGGTGTTTGTGTCCTAAACCGGCTAACAATGCTAACACAAGTGAGCAGATATCTCGAACCTGTCCTGCGCAGCTTAGTTACAATCTAGACAATCTTCCTGTTTATATTTATTAAAGAATACAGAAGGCAAAAAAGGATGCTACTTAGAACAGCAGTCGATCAGCTGATATTAGCCGAGTGTGTGCTTACTTCGGAAATAGACATGTGCCGATATTACATTTTCATATTCTAATCCTTACCTAGAGTTGTGTTACGATTTTTAACTTTATCACAACACTGTATAAATGAAAGTTTCTCTTTAGACAGCGTTATAACTGAACTGAAAGGAAGGAATTGGATTACTGGATGCACTTCGTCTTGGAAGCACAAAAAAAGAAACAATGCTTCCTTCCATCAGCATTTAATAAGTAAGGAATAAAACACTGCGTGTTGTGCTGTTATAGGAAAATAATCAGTGACAGGGTGGTGGGATGAAGAAGAGTTACTGTAACCACACTGAAGCTGATTCTTTTCCTAGAACAGCATGTCCCCGAGGATTTTCCTCTTCTTATACCACAGCAACTTACCAATTTTTACTATTTTTATTTTATTAATGAACTACATCGTACTTTTTATCCATTTATAATCACATTTTTAATGTTTGTGGAACAGGTAAGTTCCTGTGAAGTTGTAGCAGCTATATCGTGCATGCTGTATCTGATTATCGGCCCATGCCTATTTATAACTAATCAAAGCGTGAGGTTGGAACTCTAACTGGTCGTGCTGTAGTAGTTACCGGAACGTTCTCTAATCTCAAACCTCCTCTGCGTCATCAGCGTGGCTAAAGGAACCCATGAGAACCCTGAGATAATGTAAAACTCGACAGAGCTTGCTTTTACGGTTCTGATACTTATACAACACACACACNCACACATAACCCTAAAGACTCTCACACACAGACACCATGTTTGGCCTTACAGAGATGTTACTCTCTCACACAGTCTCAGTGAAGCAGCTCAGAGTTTTTCTCCGAAACGCAGCAGCATCGTCATCTCAGGAAAGGCAGAAAAATAACAAAGTGTTATCATTTTAAAAAAAGCTTTGTGGTCTTTAGATTGCGAGTTAAAGTGTGTTCTTAAGGTTAGGCTATGAGTGATGATTCTTTTCTTAGAGAATGGATCGTTCGTCAGTGTGATATAATGAATGGCAGAGCAGGAAGTGGAAGTCGAGTGCCGCTGACGAGATCCAAGGCTGCAAAACAGGAAACGGTCTTTCCCTTTTGTCCGTCCTCCATCTCTCTCTCGGTCTTTTCTTTTGGTCACTTTTCCGTAAGCGAGAGTTGCAGAATCCTCTCCAGCTCCTCCTCCTCTTCTTTCCGCCTCCTCTCCTCTTCCTCCTGCTCTCGGGTGGACAGCTCGATGGCCAATCGGAGGTCGGAGTCCGGGCTGGAGGTGGAGTCCGTGCTGGTGGGTGTGGTTTCGCTCAAATCCACGAGAACGCCTTCAGAGACGTTCCTGAAGTTGAGAGACACGATGTATAAAAGTAGGCGATTATGTCCCGATATAAAAGTTTCATATCACAACACTCATCTTAATCTTTTTTTAATCACAGTTTATGATATCAGATTAAATCATTCGATTTTTTTTTTTTTTAACAGACTTATGATTTATTGAAAGGCAGAAATGACTGACTCA
The DNA here is from genome assembly GCA_037577455.1 of Pangasius macronema. Taxonomy (NCBI): domain Eukaryota; kingdom Metazoa; phylum Chordata; class Actinopteri; order Siluriformes; family Pangasiidae; genus Pangasius; species Pangasius macronema. The sequence continues at coordinate 1,150,703 of CM074968.1, read as the reverse complement.
CCCATCACTTAGGCTTTCTACCACGCTGTGTGTCGAAACTCCATTAGAGTCACCCCAAGGGTTCTAGCAATCATAGAGGAGATAAAACATGACACACACACACACACACACAGCTCACATTTTCCAATTCCAGCTCATACTATTAGGTCCACACACACACACACACCTGCGCGCTGTAGCCGTTGGACTCCAGCAGGCTCCGGTGGATGGCGTACTGCAGCAGCTCCTCGTCGTGGTTGGTAGGGTGGTGTGTGTGCATGTGTCTGCTGCCTCCGCGTTGGTGGTAGTGAGCAGGAACCGTGAAAACGGAGGGGGACACTTGGAATGGAGTGACACCTGTAAAAAGAGAGGGACAAAACAGATAGAGAGAGAGATTTGACCGGTTTGGTTCGCTCCAGCACACACTGCACCTGAGTTCAGGTAATAACTACTGAGAGGCTACAGACGAATACAATTATATTATTATATATAAACAATAAAATTATTTGTGGTTTTGGTTTTGCAGTACCTGAAGCTTCACTGCTCGCGCTTTCCTTTTCCTCTGTCGGTGAAGGTGTAGTGGCCGATTGGCTCGCGTCGGCAGGCTCCTCCATGCTGCACTTGTTCACGTTTCCGAACGTGATGCGAGCGTTGAGCACGTGGAACAGTGGGATTTCTGGCGAAAGACCAATTAAAAAACAAGACATCACAAACAGAGAGATCGAAAATCAGCACCACTGTTCAGGTTATCCATTAGAATATAAAAGGTAATTAATTACAGATCAGTGAAGGCACACGTCACACACAGACCACATATTACCTATTCACAAGTATTTGCCCCCACCTGAACATTTCAACAATTGTGATTGTGTAAAGAAGGCATTAATCAGAGAAGCAAGGAAGAGGCTCAACATAATGCTACCACCACCGTGCTTCACAGTGGGCATGGTGGTCTCAGGATGGTGACCAGTGTTGAGTTTCTGACAAACATAATTCTTCATATCCACATATAATCGCAATCCAGTTACAAATTATTATGCTACAAAATGTGGAAAAGTTTAAGGGGGGAAATACTTGGATAACTGAAGAAATAAGATCAGCTCTTGGTGCACTTGGACGTTACCGATCTTGACGGGGAAGCCTGGTGGGAAGCGGAGCTGGATGAAGTCTCGGAGACGGGCGAAGTGGGTGCTGGTGCGAGCCATCAGGTCGATGATGGGGGTCACCTGCTCCACCAGAGAGAGGGGGTGCTCCTCGCTCATCCACAACGTCCCCTTAAACCTGAGGAGCAACAAGATGTGGGTCAGCGAAAGGGTGCCAGTAAAACCTCAACGAGCCGCACCATCGTTATTCCAAACATGTTCGAGTTGAAGTAGAACTTAAAGAGCTTTTAAAATCTCTAAACAGAAAAAATGTCCTTCTACCAACAAACACTTTACATCTCAAATTAAAAGCTACAAAATATTTAGCATAACCCTGTTCCTCCTCCAGGAAATTTATATTTTTGTTACAAACTAAATCTAAACCAGGAAATTACACTATACCATAAAGCTCTTCTGAAAAATAAATACAGATTGAAGTGAGACTTTAATATTTAACTGTTCTTTATTCACCTCTGGGTTCTGATGGTGAGCTCGATGGGTCTGCCGATGTCTCGGTCCTTCAGGTCGAAGTCCGGGTTAAAATACTCCTCTGGAGTGATGGCTGTTGGGTTTGTTGCCGTCGCGTACTCTAGAGTTAAATCCTGGAAAAAAATATCAGTAGAAATTACTTAATCATCAGTAAAAATCACATGTTGTTTTACAAGATATAAGCTGATGCCCGATTATTAGCCAAAGTCCATAAACAAGGATATGATTCCAATGATATGGGTTAATATCTGGGTTTATCCCACAGCGCTGCTGAATTCTGATTGGTCAGAAGTTGTTGTTTCATTTTCTATAACAGCACAGCAGTGCAGCTGCAAATCACTCAGTGTTTTACTACAGCGTTTTATTCCTTACACATCACTGACACTACTCACGTACCCCCTGAGCGCTGATCTGCTGCTCCACTGTCCCCAGGAAAGACTCCAGCACATTCCTCTCACCTGCAACAGACAGAGAAACTGATTACTACTACAGTCTCTCTCAGCCTACAGCAGTTAATTATAACCACAGAGAAATAATTATACACTATTACAGACTGCTTATCACGTTGTTATTCTGTTCATCACACCCCGTAATACGTGTCATATAAGCAGTTACTTTTGATTCTGGCCTTCTCTTCGTCAGTGAGGTGCTCCGTCCTCGTGCGAATCACCACGTTCACGTTGTTGACGGAGAACACCTGAACACCACCATCATCATCATCATCATCATCACATGACAAAGAGCTCTTACAACATCATGGTTTAATTAATATTATAATGCCATTACTATATAATACCATATACCACATGGTATTATTATTATTGTTGGTATCTTCAAGTTTGCTTTCACTCACTCTTACTGGACATTTATGAAAAAGTTCGCACCTTCGCTTCGAACCCGTTCACCACTTCTGTTCTGTCTGTTCTCCAGCCCCAGATCCCGGATTTACACCTGCACACACAGTCAACATCGCTAAACAACCTGAACAACCAGAACCACATACACACTTGACCTGCTATATTACAAATAATTTATAACAACTGGCTGAAAACGACCACCGATTGGAATAATGGTACATGACAATATCACAGGTTTCAGCACTGCATTGTTCAGAGGGTTACGTGGTTTATCAAACTCGCCGATACGTTTAAGATCATTTCTCAGCAACAGATCAATCGATGGCTGATTCAGCTTCCTGTAAAGTCACAGTGAGACTCGAGACACCAGTGAGGAAGCTGAAATGTCTGTGAGTAAGGGTTTGTGTGTAAAATAAATAATAAATCCTGCTCTTGTGTGAAGATCAGCACTTTATTCAGCTTCACGGCGTCCTGTGACTCACGGCGTGACTCACCTCTCGAATGAGATGTCTTTGGTGTCCAGGAAGGTGTTGACGATGGGCGTGGTCAGCCGCTTTGCTACTTCCTGTTGGTCAGGCTGCATGGAGTCGAGAGTGACCTCGTCCAGCTCGCGCGAGATGTCGAAGCGCTCCGTGTCCACCAGCTCGTCGTCGTGATTCACCTCCATCAGCTCGGCGCAGCTCTCTGTCCACACACACACCATATAACACACTATATAACACACTATATAACACACTATATAACACACAACTGGAATTCATTTCTTTAAATCTATCTCACCAAACTGGACCTTTGGAGCTAAAAATGATGACTGTAATGGATTGGTGTGTGTGTGTGTGTGTGTGTGTGTGTGTGTGTGTGTGTGTGTGTATACCGTCTCCCTTGAAGATGTAGCTCCGCCTCCCCCTGATCCACGTCATGTTCTCAAAGCCGAGCAGTGTGGCATCCACTCGCAGGTTCGTGCCGCTCTTCCAGATACGACACACGTCACTCGGACACACACGCGACACCAACGGTACTGTGACACACACACACACACACACACACACACACACACTGTTTTTTCGTTGTCATGTTACCGAAAACCCGCAAACAGCGTAAAAATCCTCTGTCCTGAAGATGTCGGAAAACCTAAACGTTTACCCCTGACAGTTACAAAGCACTGACACTGGAGACTCCTTCCATAAATGTTAAATAAATTACATAAAACATCACCATATGAACGATTATGTTACAGCGAAGTCCCTGTGTATAATTACTCAACACCTTCTGACCAATCAGAATGGAGAATTCAACGCCTAGCTGAAGGTGTGAGAATGAAATGATCATCAGTGTGTAGCAATCGCACAGCAGGCGGAGACACACTTACTCCAGCTGGTGAACTCCCATTTCATCTCCATGTAGAAATCTGGAGACTGCAGAGGAAGAGAGAAACTTCAGATCAGTAAAAAGATTCCTGCATGCTGTACGTACACACGCAAAACAAAACAAAACAAAACAAAAAACAACATAACTCTGTGGGGTGTGTAAAAAATTGGCGCTCCGTAAAGAGACAGACAAGGAAGTGAGAGAGTAATGGCCTTCCTGTGTAGAGTTCGATCTCAGACACATACAAGCGAAGCACACACTCGCTTCAGCATCGTTTATTCTACACATTTTTTTCCCCTCTCATCAACACTGTACATTTCTGTATCTCAGGCTGGAGGGCAGAAAGGAGGGAAAAAAAGCGAGGGATGATGTCAGAGAGAGAGATGAAGAGCGACAGAGTCTCACCTCTCGGATCTTGCACAGTAACTCGGGCACTCCTGCCAGAGCCGTGGAGGCTTTGAGGTAATCACGCCGCTGCAGAACCAGCTGCACCATCTCCGGATCTCCGGTACTGACCGCTTCCTGGAGCACTATACACACACACACACAAACACACACACACACTCCATTAGTTATATACACAACAGATTACATGATTTCTGGTTTGTGGTGTTTGGGTAGACAAGCGAGCACTTAAAACACACACACACACTCGCGCTATCTATCGTTCACGCTTTCTAATTCTGCAGCTTATACAGTGTCAAATGTCTTGTCTATCTGTGTGTAAGGGTGTAAAAGTCTTCAGTCGAGTCTCTCTTTCTCTTTCTCTTTCTCACTCTCTCTCACACACACACTGCTGGCAGGCGTTCAGTGATATTCATAGAGGATGATTAACTTAATTACCATCATGCCATAAACAGCTCCACTCCTCATTACACACACACACACACACACAGTGTCACATTCACTGTTCATCTTATTTCCTTTTCAGCGTGCTTGTCTTATCTGCAAGTGAAACTCTTGACACATGAGCAGCCATGCATGCCAGCAAGCATGCACGCACTCACGCACACACACACACACACACACACACACACACACACACACACACACAGAGCAGCTGTTTGTCAAGAAAGTATATATTTATATACTCTGCCTTTCAGAAGCCTGTATTAGTATGCTAGTATGCTCAGTTGATTACGTGTTACAAGAACTTTATGCTAGCTGAGAATGTATTCTCTTTACAGTAAAACACTAACACACACACACACACACACACAAGACTGACTAAGTGGAAGGGGTTTTTCTGGTTAAAACCATGAGTGTGGTGAAAGTATTGTACACACACTCGCTACACACTCACACAGATGCAGTGTGGCTATAAACAGATAAAAAGTATGATGTTGTTCTTTAATAAATGAATTGTTGGCAAACTGCTGAAGATTTCAGGAAAATAATCAATGTGTGTGTGGTAACAGTAACTCTGCTTCATCACACCGGCATGGCGCTGATTATTTTCCTCACGTGCTCAAGATAAATAATCGTGTCTGCTGAAAGAAAAGTGGAAATATCACAGGAAGCAGGAGTGAGGCTGTGCTTAAGGTTCTCCACTAGTGACCGTAAGGTTGTGTGTTCAAATCCCACGACTGTCTGAGAGCCCCAGCGTCTCTTTGGATAAAAGTGTGTGGGTACACGTGTGTGTGTGAGTGAGTGAGTGAGTGAATGTGTGTGTGTGTGTGTGTGTGTGTGTGTGTGTGTGTGTGTGTGTGTGTATGTGTTGGACTCACTGGTCCAGTTCTTAGCATTCTGTTTTTTGATAATAGCATGTGTGATAGTGTGCGACTGTGTGTGTGTGTGTGTGTGTGTGTGTGTGTGTGTGTGTTGGACTCACCGGTCCAGTTCTTGGCATTCTCTTTGGTGACCTGGGCTCCGTGTCTCAGCAGCACTCGGACCGACTCCAGGTGACCCAGAGACACAGCTAAGTGCAGCGGGGTGCGTCCTCTCGGGTCCACCGCCTCTACGTTGTGCTGCAAATGAAAACACACACACACACACACACACACACACCACTCAGTTTACACTCATCTCATAACACACAAGTCACATGTCTGACACCCTGCCTCATATAATATTAACTCTCTGATCTAATTACAGCCTCATTCTAACTCATTATCAAGTCTGATGGATGAAGTACAAGCTGCAGAAACTTTCTAACAAACCCCAGGAACATGATTTCTGACATCTGAGCTTCAGTTCCATCATCTGTACGCAACTGCTCTGTGATTGCGCCAATTATTTGCTCGTTAGCTTGCAGGTCTGTGCAGAATCTCAAATCGCGCCCTGCTCCCTTAACATGTGCACTACCTAGGGTGCTAGGTAATGGCATTCTACACACTACCTAGTGCACTAGCACGCTGTTTGGGACTTAGCCCGAAATTTACCAGCTACAAAAACAGCTAATCAGGCGAAGCTGAGATTGAAATGCATTTGATTCAGACTGTCAACAGAATTCAGGATAATAACAGAATCACATAATACAACGCAAATTATAAAATAATTCACTACTTAAACACTCGAATTAGCTTGTTAGGTATTCAGTTAGCTAGCATGCTATTAAGATTAGCTGCCCCACGGTTAAGCCAAGCCTTCTAGCAAATTATTTCAGGCTATAAATGTAACTAAGTGATGAAATGAAGATGTTTATACCGATTGTGTGAGTCTTTCCAACTGTCTGTAATCGTTTTCCCAAACCAGCCAGTGCAGAGGAAACTTCTCCCTCAAGTCCATTTCACACTCCTTTTATAACAAAATGATAAAAACAACAGAAAAAAAACAAACTAGTACCGAGACCGAATATGTCCCATAAGTCACATTTATGTAAATATAAAACTAACTAACTTTATTCCAATCATTTAGCGCGAAAACATGCTAGAGAAAGAGCAGAGACTTTCCAAAATAAAACTTTTTCACAAAACAAGGAAGTGACCGGATTGAACCATTAGCGCAAAATGCAGGGGGGAGGTTGTTAGAAGTATAATGTGAGATTCTGTTTTTTTTTAATAAACAAATAAGTAACAAGAAAATAGTATTATCAAGTTTCGAAGTTTGATAATAGTTTCATCAGTAATTAGTTTTTTTTAGATACGTAATAATTTCGAGTGCGGATCCTCATAATGGTCACTTCCAAATGCATGACCGTTTCATTTCAAGAGGGGGAGTTTGGGTTGTACCATGTCCGATTTTTTATTTATTTATCTATTCTTTTATTTGTTTATTTATTTATTTATTGACAAAAAAGTATATGTATGTGACACTGTGTACTGTGTATACTCACATATACCACATTAACACTATAGTAACAAATCTGGTTTTATTTTGATATAAACACAGTGGTTTCGCCGTACTTTTCCCCCCAAAAACTAAATCCCAATGTGTGTCGTTAGAGATTGCATTTGCACTTAAATGATTAAATAGACATATATTTATGTATTTATAAATCTATATAATTAAACAATTAAGTCTAGTACAATGCCATGCTTAACTTCAGAGTTGTAATAAACTGCTATTCAACTAAAGTTCGCCTGTAAAATGTAGTCATAGACCGTATCCTAAATAGCGTACACAGCCCTACAAGTGTCCCCTCTACAGCGTATGACAGTAACAGCGCTCTACGCCCTACTTAGTAAACTAGATACCCAACACCGAGCCATTTGGAACTGAGCCTATGTAACAGCATGTATATCAGTGACGCACGGCTAATATTCGCAGTGCTAAGTGCTAAGAGCGTTTAAATAGTTTGAGGTTAATTGTTCATTAAATGTAAATATTTCATTCCTCGTATAAAACGTTAAATAGAGCAGAAACATATGGAAACACTACACTGTGTGTTAGAAGGTGATAATTTCGTTGTTATGGAAACCGAGCGGCTAAAGCGCTTGGTTTAACGAGTCGGTTTAATGATTCGATTCTTTTTTGAAGAGACCGAGTCTTCGCGAAGGAGTCGGCTCTTTATGTAAATAGACGATTTTGTAATGCTATTTTGTTAAATAGAAGGTAGAGTGAGATTTCCTCAAACAGTGTGAGTCAAGGTCAAGTAAAGAAGAACCAACATCGCAAATGCTGTCCGTTTAAAACATGGCAACGAGTCGTTTGGGAGCCGAAAGAGTCGGCCCAATGATCTGACTCACTGAATCAGTAAAGAATTACAGTTAACAATACAGTTCATTACACATTCCTTTTCCAGTTTATTATGTAACACCTGACTCATACCTACACCTATTAGTCACACACACACACACACACACACACACACACACACACACACACACACACCACAGTTACTGACTGTATGCAGTATGATGTTATGCATTTGTCAGCCACTCTACTCCTAACACCAGTGTGTATGACTATTATTTTGCTTCCATAAGACACAAATCACTTAAAAATGACATGCAATTTATTGTCCTTTATTCATTGTTCAGCTATTAATCGGCAACTTTGACTACAGTACTGATCTTTTCCAGTGGATCTGACATAGGTCACAGGTTTTTGGCATTTCTCTTGAGAAGTGTAGGAACTCGAGTAGTGAGTGGGGAACTGAAGAAAAGTAGGACTATAGGATTGACTACTGTAGGATTGAGCTGAGGAATCATTCAAGCCAGTTGTTTGGATTTGTCGCTTCAGTGGTTTCTCCGTAACATGAGAAGCTGCATATTTTTGGTCTTTTTAACTTTAAGAGAGAAAACAGAGAGGCTAGAGAGAAACCAACTGTTTATAGCTGCTATAATGTAAGTGAGAACAGGAACTAGGTTGACTAGCAGACATTCCACAACATTAAGACCAGATCTGACGTTGTTTGTATCGTTGGCAATTTGCTGTGGTATAAGAGTAATAAAACACTTGGTGTCATGCTGTTATAGGCAAGTAATCAACTTCATCATGCAATGCCGATGTTGATTATTTTCCTGTAACAGCGTGGCAGAGTAATTTACTCATCTCGAAATAATTGTATCAGCACAGTTATTCAGACCACACAGCATTTCATTTGTGATGGATCTGAATGTTTTACAGACTCTGAAGGAGATTCTTCCTCCAACAACTCTTAAAGAGTGACTGTGTGTCTTCCTGCTGAACTGAGAGAGTAAGACATGATGATGTGTACAGTGTAATATGGAATAAAAATCACTTGGGCTTTTTCCAGTCTTTGACTGTCTGGTTTGGGTGAGTGTATGCCCATGAATCCTCAGATTGTTCTTATTCGCAGCGCTCTATGTAAACTCTAGAGACTGTTGTGTGTGAAAATCCCAGGAGTATCTGAAATACTCAAACCAGCCCACCAGGCACTAACATCCATGCCATGGTTAAAGGCACAGAGATCATACTTTTTCCCTATTGTGATGTTTGATGTGAACATTAACTGAAGGTCTTGACCTGTATCTGCATGATTTTATGCATTGTGCTGCTGCCACCTGATTGGATGATTAGATAACTGCATAATAAAGTGGAAGGTGAGTGTACATGTAGCCAACGTCTAATACAGGTTTATACAGGTCATTGTCTCTGGTAGCGTTTTGGAAGCGCATCTGCGTTCACAGTGGTTGTTTTGTTTAAAAATCTACAGCCTCCTTTCCGTACTGCATCGTGTGCATTATGTCACTATCTGGTGTTGGCGATGTTCAGGTTTCTGTTTCACTTGCTGTGTTAGACACACCTGAATTCACCTGTCACATATAGAAGAGGATGTTCTCACTGTTCTGTTCTTCATTTCTTCTTCCACTTTGTTGATGTTTTGATTAAAACCTAATTGAGGTAAGCACAGGGTGTTAAAGGGAAGTGGGACTTACAGGCAATGTTTGTTATATTTTATAATGTTGTGATGTATGTCTGAGGGAATCAGGCTCGGCATTGTTACTTTATGTATTCCTTACTGCAAGGTGATGCACGGTCAGGAATCAACTGCAGTTAACCCTCTGAAGTCTAAAAAATGTAATCATTTGGTCATAGATTTTGTTTTGCTGTATTAAGCCAACTTAAATATGTTTTTATCTCTGTATGTATATGTGTCTGGTATTATTTTCAACATAACCTTTAAGAATATTTCATTATTTTTATTATTATACGATACTCAATTGATGTAAGTGCTTCCACAACTCACAAGTAAGAAAACAAAACGTCTATAAAAACACATTTTATTTAATAAATTAAGAAAATAAGCTAAACAAAATGTGTTTTTTAATATATATTTTTTTCAACACCATAAATGCAAAATATAAACTTTAAAAGTAAAAAACAAGGAATGCTAGTGATCTGTTTAAAAATAAATCAGATCAGTCATAGGTTTTTTTTTCAGTCTGGTCAGTCCTTCCTTTTTTCAGTCTGGTCGAGCCACCCTTCGTCAAGACATAGTTAATTTAGACATGTAAAAAAATAGTGTGATTGCTTTTAGACAAATTAAAAAAAACAAAAAAAACAATCAAGTTTACTGCATGGTTTATAATAAGGTAATTGGAATTCAAAGTCACATGATCAGCCATTAAAATTCATTTTATTATGACCGTAATGTACCTTACCCTCAACTATTTGGTCTGGTCTAATGATCTGCCTCTTAAATGGATTTATTCTGCTTGAAGCTACAGCAAATGGATCTCAGACTTGCTCTGAAGAAACTCCTTCTTTCCCTCATGATTATTTTTCCTCATGCATCAGCAGGTGAGTGTGATTGTTCAGTGTTTAGTATTTTAATAGATGTGTGTATATAATAGATGTGTGTAGTATCTCGTTCGTGTGAATGGTCAGGCAGCAGAGACAGATAAAAGTGCGCTTTATTTGAACTTCATTTCAATCCAAATCACAAAACAGAGACGTTGTAAAAAAAAAAAAAAAACAAGCCAGGATCAGGCGATCTGCAAATGGTCTAGAGTACGCAAAACCAGGATCAAAATAGAACATTGAATACACACGGAAACCAAAGGCTTAAATTAGTACTTAGAGCGAGACTTTGTTATGAGCATGAGTCGTGTGTGTCATTGTGTAAAGCTGTGTGTCTGGTGAACGTGAACACGTGGCTGATGGAAAAATAGATCAATTTCAGCCATGTTGTGATGCAGTGGTGAATTCTGGGAATTAGAGTATGAGGCTGAGACCAGCACTGATGTGACACTATTGAATTAGCTGAACACATTTAAACTACTGTGAAGAGCTTGTGCTGGTGTAGTTCAACAGACTTGGATTAACATAATTTAGTATCTTAAAAAAAACACATCAAATAAATAAACAAGTGTTTTCATTGATTGTGTATAAGTGCATAAATTTTAGATTTTATCTAGCTTCAATCTGCAATGTCTGTGTCTGTTTTCCTATTTCACAAGATTTTTTTTTAAATATTTCACATTAAAAAAAAACATTGCATATAAACAAACAAACAAAAAAAAAATACTTGTGCAGATTAACAAATGAAGCCTAATGAACTGTTTATAACTGTGTTATAATCTTAAACTGGACAAATGAAGATTATATGCACATTACTTGTATTTTGAGCACAAACATATGCACATGGGTGAAGCACCAACATTACAGCAACAACGAGGAGGACATGCAACCAGTTACACTTGTCTGACATGCTTTTATCCAAATATTATCCATTTTCCTTTGCTTATTCCAAACATTGAAGATCATTGTTTGGGATTAACACAAGAAAAACAGGTTTGATAAAAGTTTTCACCCCCCCAAGTTTTCAATTCTTTGGTACAACTGGATGAAGAAGCCAACTGAAAATAAATAGAAATAGGAAAGCAAAAGAGTTTTATTAATGTCCACTACCAGGTTTACTCACCAATGTCTCCTCTGACTTGTTCATTAGGGATCTAAATCTAAATCCAGATTTCTCAAAAGCTGTGATTTTGAAGCAATGTCTATGCATCTCTGTATAGTGCAAGCACTATGCAAATAAAATTGAATTAAAGATTAAATAACTAAAACAATATAATAACCAGTTCACCAGGTGGTTTAATATTTTTACAGTCACACACTCTGTGCAGTACCTCTACACTGCCCTCACACCAGGAATAAATCTCACTGCTGTCGGTCTGGTGGATGGAGAGCAGTTTGTGTACTACGACAGTAACATCAGGAAGACGATCCCAAAGATGGAGTGGATACAGAAGATGAGCGCTGATGATCCAGATTACTGGAACAGACTGACGCAGCGTATGCAGACAGATCAGGAGAACCTCAAACAGCTCTTAGATACAGTAATGAAAGACTTTAATCACACTGAAGGTGAGGCTGAACACACTCAGAGCTTCTGCTGTTAAACGTCAGTGATGGTTCTTTGGTGAAAGTTGGGAGTTTGAGTCCTTAAAACTCAACAAATCAGCTCTGTGATTAGATTGTACATGGGTTATCGTAGCTTCTACCACAGCGCTGTTGGATTCTGGATTCTGATTGGTCAGAAGGTGTTGAAGTTTCTAGAACAGCAGCTCTGACAGTACCAAGACTTTAAAAATACAAGACTGAGACTTTAAAAACATATAAACATATAACATATAAAAACATATCTTTTTAAAAATAGTAAGTCTCCTGTCTTGAATATGACTGAGAAAGCCACAAAAATGAAAGTGAAGAGATGTAAATTAAATGCAAAGGAAATGTAAATA
>CM074968.1:1072797-1085298 GCA_037577455.1 Pangasius macronema | reverse complement strand
GCTGGGACTGTCAGAATGCTTCTCTTCTGGAAGCTTCCATCCTGGTTGGGTAACGTCTCTCTGAGCTCCACGTCCTCATGCACCTCCTCTCCGTCCTTCTGCCAGGAGATCATCACTGCTTTGGGGAAGAAACCTGTAGCATGACACACCACCTCTGGAGAAGGAGAGTGTTTCTGAAACACTGACGCCTTGGGACGATCTGCAGAGACACAAAGAGACATAAATATTAAAACTCTTAATAAGATTTATTGATTATAAATGACACTAGGAAAAGTGCTTTTACATGCAATTAAGATTTAATTAATTTATTAATTAAATCCTGATTTTCCTTATAAACGGTAAAATTAAAAGTTATCTGTCATGTAAAAAACATATTTTTGGAGCAAGGATGTAAAAGATTTGTGCTGGATAATATTAATAATAATTTAAAAACATTTAAAATGTGATGTAGAGGAAATAAAGTGCTATACAGGGTTACTAAGAAGGTATAAATATTAGAGTGTGTAGTATTTATTCTGTACACTTATTTTGTGGTTGTTATGGAAACTGTAGTATTTGATTAATAATGTTAATGTGTAACACTGATAAAGCATCAGGTTCATTTGTTAAACACTGTTTCAGTTTGAACAGTAAAAGCCAGAGGAAAAGTGAGAGAATGTCAATGTGAAGGAGTGTGTGATTAATGTGTACACTATCAGAGAGAGTGTGTGTTGTAGTGAAGAAGTGTGTTATTAGTGCAGTGGATGATGATGTATGTGGAATTAGTATGTATACATATTGTGTGTGTGTGTGTGTGTGTGTGTGTGTGTGTGTGTGTGTGTGTGTGTGTATGAACAGATCACACACTTTACCTTTCGTCTCCAGAGTCTCTCTGCCGTAAGACATAAACATCCTTAACCGTTCAATACAGCCAGACTTCAGGAAGTCCTTACAGTGTTTAGCCTCATGTCCTGAAGACTCCCACTTGTTTTCGGTCATCAGAGCTTGAGGTTTGGCTGCAGTCCAGGAGACAGCTTTCAGGTCCAGACTGATGAAATCTTCTCCATCATAACCATACTGGCTGTATCCTCTAGTGGTGCCGTCATCATCGAGCTCACAACCATACATGAACTGCACTGTGTGGACTCCTGCAGACACACAAACACACACACACACACACACACACACACACACAAAGTGAGCTCCATCTCCTCCTGCTTCCTTCTACACTGCATGGATTAATCTCACAGTTCTGAGTGCAACCAAGTCAAAAACACATTAAGAGAGAATGTTAGGCTGTGACACAACTGAATAATGCACACTAAATAGTATACATAAATAGGAATAATGTCAATGTCTTTGTATACATGTCATATATCACTGTCAGTTAAGCTCTACAGTTTCAATATTCGAGTGTCTGAGATGCAGTCTCTTTTTATTTGAATTCAAACAGTTAACAATGTTTCTTTCACCTGTCTCTGGATGTGATTGTTCTCTGTTTCTGGATACTAAGTGGACAATCACTGAGTGGCTTTGTGAACATCCAAAGATATTGATCAGTTTCTGCACTCACAGTTTGTCCAGATATGAACTCATTAAATATCACATTGGCAAATGTGATGGTTAGAAGCTCCTCTTTAATTTGAGCGTATCTGGCCTCAGCTCAGTCAGTGAGTGAGAAGCATATGCTACAGCCTGCCAATCTTCATATTTCTGCAGCAAAGTATCACCTGCCTTTGATGCAGCAGATGATACTCTACTTCTGGAGCTGATGCTATTCTAAAACGTAATCTCAGAAATAGTATCTGGCAAATGGTGTGTTAAATGTGCACGGTGTGAAACTTGCATCATCAAACTTCAATTGTGAATATCCAGAAGATGCATTCAATTTGCTAAAATATTTTGCATATGTGACCTGTGACATTATCGCTTATTGTGTATAAGGTTTGAAAAGCTCTCCCTTAATTAACCTCAGATCATTTTTAATCTGCAGCTTTTTATTTTCCTTGGCCACTATTACAAGAAATTTGATACTCAGTTGGCTTGTCAATTTTCTGAAGCACGTCAAGGTTTTCCATACTGTCTACATGTAGCTCTGCTTTCAGTTGGGCTCACTTTCTGCTTGACCTTCCTCAGTGAATTCTGGTTTTCTGTCAGCATCGATTTCAGATAGATATAATTCAAATCGTTGCTTGAATTTCTTCCATTAGTACCAGTCAACTGCAGTTTTGGAGGTGGCTGTTTAGACTACAGTTGTTTTGAGGTGGTGTATATCCAAGATGTAGTAAATGTAGATTCACATTTATCACTTATCATTACAAGAATAACTGTCACATCTACTGAGTACCATGTGAAAGAACAAAACCTCTCGTCAGCTGTAATCTCACAGCTACTGTTAAAGTATTTTACTTGAGGCTCGGAGGCTGATAGATGTAAGCTAGCCTGATAAATATAGGTAATTAAAATAAGCCATTCAGGTTTTTTTTTATTACCCAGTCTCTGTTTATTTTGTTATCTAATCTGTGTATTTTGTTCACCAAATTGTCAACAATTTGGCACAAGCTGGATAATGTTAACATGTTAGAATAAAGCCATATGCATAAATATGTTTATTATACTGCCTCTGCTTTGCCACTAAGTGGTGGAGCATTTTATGTATGTAGAATGTGTGTAAGATTTATATGGAAATATCAGTGTTTGGGTATGTGTGTGTTGAGTGTGTTTCACCTTTACTCTGATTAAAGCTCTGCATTGCTGTAGCCACATTGTCTTTGAACCACTCCTGTTGACCCTGAAAATAATATGTCACACCAGTCCAGTAATCTGGAACATCAACTTCGAGTTTCTTTGTCCACTTTGTCTTTAGGACCACCTTCCTGATGTTGCTGTCATAGTATACAATCTGCTCTCCATCCACCAGACCAACAGCAGTGAACTCTGGGAAAGTCAGTCCTGTGACTGCAGTGCAGAAGTAATGAAGAGAGTGTGTGTCTGTAAAGGTTGAAATTGTTTTAGTCACTCATCACATATAAAGTAAAGCAAACAGAAAACACCAGAAAAACATAAAGTAATTATTAATGAATTTTCATACATGACTAATTCTTTTTTATTATACAAATTATTTAGCAAAAGTATCAAAAGAATGTCACAAACGCCCCATCCTACTGACTGAGTTTTTTATAAAGCCACTTCCCACCTCTCCTACTTACTAAAAAAGAGATTTGCAAGTGTTCTTACATATACTGTATGATGAATTGACATTTTCAGGCTCTCCTGTGGACACCAGTTGTAAAATAACGCCATTGCCATTATAGCGGACAAGCCAGAAGCACAAGTGATGTTTTGGTTGTAATGCAGACGTGTTTGTGCAAGTAGCCCATTGACTGCTCAGCTGTTCCATGGCTGTGTGTTTGTTATTCCTTCATTATTTAACTTACAAGTAAGCAGATAAAAAGTCTAGAGATAATGTCATGTGTGCATTTGGAACTTGTTGCATTTGCATTTGGAATCTGTCACTGTTAGCTCTCAATACAAAGTCTGAAGAGCTGTCAGTGCCAGTGAAACAAGCCATCCTTAAGCTAAAAAACCTAAACAAACCCGTCAGAGAGATAGTGCGAACATTAGGTGTGGCCAAATCAACTATTTGGTGCATTCTTAAAAGAAAGAAGGCACTGGTGAGCTCAGGAACACCAAAAGGCCCAGAAAACCTTTAAAAGACAACTGTGGTGAATGACAGAAGAATTCTTTCCCTAGTGAAGAAAAACCCTTTCACAACAGTTGGCCAAAACACCCTCCAGGAGGTAGGTGTATCTGTGTCAAAGTCAACAATCAGGAGAGCACTTCACCAGAGTAAATACAGAGGGTTTACCTCATGATGTAAACCACAGGTAAGCCTCAAAAACAGGTAGGCCACATTAGACTTTTCCAAAAACATCTAAAAAAAAAAAAAAAAAAAAAAAAGCTAGTACAGTCCTGGAACAACATCCCATTCACAGATGAAATGAAGATCATCTTGTAGCAGAATGATGGATGGGAAGAGAAGAGTATTGTATTGTATGGCATGGGCATGTTTGGCAGCCAATGGAATTGGTTGCCTTGTATTTATTGATGATGTGACTGCTAACAAAAGCAGTAGTATGTATTCAAAGTGTACAGGCGTATACTGTCTGCTCAGATTCAGTTGAATACTTCAAAACTCATTGGACAAAGACCCAAAGCATACTTCGAAAGCAACCCAAGACTTTTTAAAGGCAAACAAGTGGAATGTTCTGCAAACTACTGTACTCTTTTGTTCATATTTATAAGTCAAAAGCCATTACGTGTAAACTGAAGTGGAAGTAAACAGCAAAAGCAAACTTGTCTGAATACTTATTTCCCCTCAGTGTATAAGACAATAAAGGTAATGTACATAGTCTACATAGTACATAGTAAATGTTGACAAACATTTATATAAACTTGCTAATTATCTGATGTTTTTAAACTCACCTGCTGATGAAATATGAACAGAAAATGTGAGAAAAAGCAGAACCCTTATTAGAGCACTACAATGCTCCATCACACAGTGCAAATTTTAAATTTTAAATAACTTTGCAAACAAACTTTTGTAAAATCCTTCATATAGGACGAGAAGCGTTTTGAGTCAAGTGGCATCGAGTTGAGGTGAATGAGCATTTACAGTGCCTAATTTGGACCAATAAGAATTCATGGTTCAGGTTGAGTCATCATTTGTTTAGAAGAACTTAGTCAAGCAGGTTGAACCTGAAAGTAATAATAAAGCTGCTGTTGTACAACAAACATTTTACACTGGAAATCACCCACTTTGCACATGCGGGCCAGACTAAATCAAGCCATAATAGTTTATTGCATGAATCTGGAGAATATATATATATATATATATATATATATATATATATATATATGTATATATATATGTATATATATATGTATATATATATATATATATCTGCATAATATACATATATTTTAAAATATATTTATTTATAAATATATTTATATATATTTGTCCTTCCATCGACTGTGTATCAATGGCATATTTATTATGAAACTGTATGAAAAAGAAAAAAATGACATCAAGGCTGAGAATCAGCCTTGGGATGCTGTGAATTGCTGATGGACACCCCTACAGAATGTTTTTCAGTAATTTCATAATAGATGTTGGATAGAATCAAAGAGAATGCAGTGGAGAACAGTGTTTTCAATGTTTTTTGTGACATTGCTGATGATGCTCTTTTTCTCTTTTACACTCGGGCACTAATGTTTTGGTACCGCCTGAGTTTCTGTTTTACGAAGCGTATATGGGCATTCCTGCTACCATCCGGGGTCTGGGCATAGTCCTGTACAACTTGCTCTGTGGAGAATACCCCTTTAATTCAAATGAGGACTTTCATTTTGAGCACCTGAATGCATGTCCTGACATGTCTCGAGATGAGTCGATGCAGAAACATAAGTGATATAATAAAGCTGTAAAACACACATAGCAAAATGACTTTAAACAGAACTATTGAATATTTTTAGTTTGTTTTTCTGTCTCAACTTCTGTCTCATCACTGCACACACAGAGTGCTTCGATCTGATGATGTGGTGCCAGGAGCTCAACCCTGAAATACATCCAACTTTCGAGGACATCCTTGGGCATGAGTGGTTTAAGGAGGGAATTCAGGACAAAGTCCAGGTTAGACAGTGAGGATACAGTAGACTTAATTACTATGAGCTAAGGCATACTGTAATAGTCTAGATTGTGTGGATTGTACTGGATGAGTATTGAGCTCTGTAACAGAGACCGATATGCTTATGTAATTATACCAAGAACAGGTAATTACATGAAAGTATTAGGAAATACCTAATGTTTTCTATCCTAGTCTATTTTAATGCTTTTATTTGTTATTTATTTTGCAGATGCCACGTGGAACCAAAGATCTAACACCAACCAGCTGGAATCGTGGAAGACCGCTGAACTGTGGACCATGCCATGTTACTGTGAAATCAATACGCCTACCTCACAAGTCCTGCATGGGAGTTGCATATGTTGGGTGGGGTTTGCTGAAAACAGAAATGTATCTCACTTATGCATGATTCTGATATTGAACTTTAATCTGTTTTTCTTGTGTGATATCAGCTTGAGCAGGGAGTCATCTGGCCTGTAAGCCTGTCCCAGAGTCCTCGTGTGAACTCCAGTGGGAAACGCTACATGAAAGATAGACTGAGATCAGCTTGACAAATAAAAAAAAAAATAAAAAAAACATGGACTTGAAACAAGGCAGTCTAACTTAGAGTCTTTTAATTTATTTCTTGTAACAGAAAATAAAAAAGGAAGAAAGGAACAACATAACTGCACCATTATATTTACATATGCAGAGTATACAAAGAAATTTGTTAAAATGTGCCATCATCCCAGTTCAGTGCATATACATTGGCTAGAATGACTTGTGTGTGAGACAACCTGCCTACTACTCTAATATAGCATCCACAAATTCTGTTCTTACAGATCATAGTTCAGTTTCTCCAGTAGGTGCAACTTGTGACCTGAGTAAGGCAGAGATGTCAGCACTCTTATAAATACATGAATTACAGTACATTGGAAAGCAACATGGTAAACCAAGTAGCACTGATTTTAAAGAAAGATACCACAAGCAAACTTTTCAAGCATTTTTATCTATTTTTTGGGAAATGTTTTGCTTGAAAATTGTGCTTGTGGTAACTTAAGTAAGTAAGTATAACTTGTCATACTTTTTCTGTTTATAGTTGCATTTAATAACAGGGAACATTCATAAAACAAATTAGTTCCTGTTCTCATGTCATAGCAGGTGTAAACATTTGTTCCCTCACCAGTCTCTCTTTTTGTCTCTCTTGAAATTTAAAAAAAAAACAAAAAAAACAGTGCACAGCTTGTCATGTTAAATGGATGTCATGTTAAATGCTGGATTTTCACTCCACACACAGATTTTTATTCCATATTACACTGCAAACATCATCATGTCTTACTCTCTCAGTTCAGCAGGAAGACTCACAGTCACACCGAGGTGTTGGAGGAAGAATCTCCTTCAGAGGCTGTAAAACATTCAGATCCATCACAAAGTGAACTAAACACTGCAGCTAAATAATGTTCTGGTTTTAAACCTCATTTATGGATCATAAAGGTTCACTTACCGGGTTTGGCTGGAACAGGTTTAAGTCTGAAACACAGATGATGGACAGACAGTTATTATAAAATCTGTGTACTGGGTTTCACAAGACATTTAGTCAATATCAGCTTACTGTCTTTTCTAATTTATCAGTTAAACTTAAACATAAGTGGAATTAGAAAGTGTAAGTCTGTTCTTTGAAAACTTCACATCTCCTCCTTCCTCCTCTCACCAGAGTTCCTCTTCTTCCAGACCACAATTCCAGCAACAACGGCAATGAGAGCAACGAGAGCAACGAGAGCCGCGACTACACCAACGATGACACCAATCGGTGCTCCACCTGATCCTCCACCTGTTAAATCAGCACAGAGTCTTTATTATCTGCTGCAGCAATAAATCAGCTTTCAGTGTAAATCTGTAGTTTTAGAGGAAAGTGTTTCTCCGACCTCTCAGGATTCGGCGCTCGCTCACAGGCAGCACTAACTCCTTCTCCAAGCTGCTGTGCTGAATCACGCAGGTGTAGGTGTGTTTCTGCAGCTCCTCAGCTGGGACTGTCAGAATGCTTCTCTTCTGGAAGCTTCCATCCTGGTTGGGTAACGTCTCTCTGAGCTCCACGTCCTCATGCACCTCCTCTCCGTCCTTCTGCCAGGAGATCATCACTGCTTTGGGGAAGAAACCTGTAGCATGACACACCACCTCTGGAGAAGACGAGTGTTTCTGGAACAGTGACGCCTCGGGACGAACTGCAGAGACACAGAGACATAAATATTAAACTGCTGTCAGATTTATTCATTTATGAATGACCTGAGAAAAAGGGTTTTCCACGCAATTAAGTTTTGTTAAAACAAACACAAGAGTTTCCCTCTAAACAGTGAAATTAGGTGGTTATTTGTCATATGATCAACATTTTTTTGGCTGCAAGAATGTAAAAGATAGTTTAAGTTTGTAAGAAGTGGCAGTGTGTCTGTGTAATGTTTCATAGTATAGGAATGGTTTTAGTGTGTGTGCTATCAGTGGATGTGGGAGTTGTTAAAAAGAGTATGTTATCCGTGTATGGAGTGTGTGTGTGTGTGTGTGTGTGTGTGTGTGTGCGTGCAGTTGTGTGTGGAGGCTGCAGTTACAGTAACAGAGCAGATCACACACTTTACCTTTTCTCTCCAGAGTCTCTCTGCCATAAGACACAAATTTCTTTAACCACTCAATACAGTCATTCTCCAGGTAGCTTTTCCAGTATTTAGCCCTTTCTCCTGTAGGATCCCACTGGTTTATAAAGATCTCAACTTGAGGTTTAGCTGCAGTCAATATTCTGGTTTTGAGATTCAGACTGATGAAATCTTCTCCATCATAACCATACTGATCGTATCCTCTAGTGCTGCCGTCATCACTAACATCACAGCCAAACATCCTCTGTAGCGTATGTAATCCTGCGCACATGCACACGCACACGCGCATGGACGCGCACACACACACACATTACAGGAAATAAATACACTCATTAACATGAGAAACCAATAAGCAGATTACTGAAACAAATTAAATGACTTTGATCAATTCTGAGGGAGAGATCTTGTAGTATAATATTTTCTTTCTTTCTTTTTTTTTTTTTTTTTATAAAATCTGCCACACAGCCCAAAAATTAACTTTTTTTCTCATTAAATGATGAGTCTGGATTAGAGTTGCCATCCGTCGTTTTCCTGTATTGAAAATATAAATTTGTATCCCTTACTGAGCCAATAAGGGACACGATTTGTCCTGAATTTTCATAAGTACATAAAACAAGTCTTCACAGAGGAAAGAAAAACATAATTGTCAATAGAATCAAATTGGGTTCATGTCATCATTATCATGGTTATGCAGATATTGCTGTTAAAGCTATCCTGATAGCCCTGCATGTCCTGTGTCTCACTCTTCCGATAAGTTTCATTTTCAATCTTCTTTATCCAATCCTTTGGGATCAGCAAGCTGTTACTGCTGCTGTAGGACGTAAACTGCTCTCCATTCAGCAGACGAACAGCGGTGAACTCTGGGAAATGTATTCCTTGTGTGACTGTAGTGCAGAGGTACTGAAGAGAGCGTGTCTCTGCAAAGAGAAGAAAGAGCATTTAAAACAGCTCTGATAAAATACTAATTATGGTGTCACAGGGTTTCAGTTCCAAATACTAATCATCTGAAGGTCATGATTGTACATGAAAACAAACTGTTTTGTTTTAACTAATATTGTTGTTACTACACTTTCTATTGCTGTGCATTGTAAATAAAACAGAGCCAGTTGTATTGGAGGCTACATGCATGCAAGACACTCCATCTTAGCTTCTTTGTCATGCCAATATTTCAACAGGTAGCAAAGATATTTAAATTAGCATGCTCATTTGGGTACAGTGGGACAATGCATTTACAGATACAGTTACTCTTTGGGAACTGATAACTGGAAATTATTATACATATTATATACTGTTTCAATTTATGTACTGTACATAAAATGTAAATAACATATACATATGTTATATTTGTATAAAATGAAGCAGTTATTAAAGGAAGATTCCAGCATACAGTAAAATTAGAATTGAATATATTATTTGTCATGGAATGGAGTATTCTGTTGCACGGAGACTTTATCACTTACTGTGTGTATTTTACTGTCTGCATACCAAAAAAACAAAACAAAACAAAACAAAACAAAAAAACCATAGTGGGCTTTAGTGATCTTTGAATGCAAGCAAGAATTAGTTTTCTAAGATGTCACCTTGTGCATCCTATTGAAAATGATTGTGGTTACAGGCAATGCTGAGGGATAATTCCGGTCCAAGTCGCTCCTTCATTGCAGCGCCCAAATCATCTCAGATAAGGGGGTCATTTCTATGTTTATGTTCCCCAGGGTCCTATGTTCCCCATATTTCTATGGCACATAATGAACACTGGCGCGTGCTATGTGCGCCTTTTTCATTTTTCGCCCCTGCCCTAAGTCTCTGCACGCCACTGGTCTACTGTAACAATATCACTGCACTGATATGTGGACATTTCAGCAGTCAGATGTCAGTCACAGCTATATATATATATATATATATATATAAAAAGTCTTCAAAGGTAACTTAACTAAATAAATGCAGAAAAAATACACTAGCATATCTAGAGGCAAAAACATTGAGAGTTAGATTCAGAAACATACTCGGCTAGTTTTCACCTATGAGCTTTTGTGATTCCGTGACTCCAACCATTTGTTTAGTTCTCTCAAGTCTAGACCTATTATACTTTGATGAATTCCCACAATACCCCATGTCATATTAAGCGAATACAGAGCTGGGAACATGAGTTTCAGGTTCCCATTATGTGCCATATAAATCTGGGGAACATAGGACCCTGGGAACACAGACACGCTCCCCAGATAAATCGCTAACTATCATATCAGTGAAACGGGCATGCTAACTAAAAGTAGCACGCTTAGCTTGCTAGTTAACTAACATGCCTAATTTATATGCCTTTAAGAAACAATGTGTGTTGCTCTACATCAGTCATGTTCTTATTAAGGAGTGGCCTATACTGGACATGTTCAGCTAACTAACTTTGTTCAGCTTACCAAAGAACTCATAGCATCTGTCTTGGCAGCACCTCGGCTTTCATGGTAACAACGTCCCTGATGTTGTAATTGTAAAACTGTGGCTGTCGTGTTCATTTCACTCTGTAGTATAAACGCTTGGAGTTTCTATGAGATGTGTATATACATATCCGGTCAGTGCAGGCTAGAGCACATTCAGCGACAGCCGAAGCCGCTGTAAATTACTCTTTAAACACTCACCTGTGACCTCACTACATCAGTATTACTGCGCCAAATAAAATATTTCAAAAATGTAAGATTTTGTTAGCATTTGTTATGCTAACAAAACAAAACGGTGAGGCTCTTCCTCTTTCAGTAAAGTCGGTTGATATCAAAGGTGCATTAACACCACCTACTGGACTGAAGTACAACCGAGTACAATGCCTGTACAGTGAAAGTGTGTCGCTTGGCAACCGTTCTGCTAACTCTTGCTGAAGAACTACATTACTTGGCGGAAGAATGTTATCAATAAATTATTGCAATAACAATAAATTAATTAATTTTTTTTTGTTGCTGTGTTTATTTCATGAAACCTTTCCTGTTTTATAAAAGGAATAAGCCCCACGAGGCCGTGGTTTACAGTGATTTTAGCTCCGTGGCCTGCTCAACAACGCTTAACGCTTAGCTTAGCTGTTCCGAAATCACTGTAAACCTCGACTTAAAACCAGTGGAATTATATTACAAACCTAAACTTACAAAGCTGTGAAAACACAATTTCACAAGATCAAGCTGCATATCGAGTAAAATCCAGTTTTACCAAGCAGTAAATAGTGCAAATGTAAATCAGGTCGCTGTCATTGAACGCAGGCGGCCATGTTGTTTTGACGTCAGGTGTGTGTATGTCAGAGAACTCGGACAAGCGAATATTTATGGAAATGTGTTGCAACTGCTGCGTTATACTGTGTGAAGTTATGTATGTATGTATGTAGGTAATTAAGTAAGTAAGTAAATAAATAAATAAATAAATACTCGACCTTACCTGCAGAAACGTGAAGAAAGCAAGCTGTAAATAAAAGTAAGCTCTTCATCAGGTCGGTCCAGTTCCAGCTGCAGGTCAGAGCAGTGTAGAGCTCCAGCACACAGCAGAGTCTGGAGTGTAGAGGAACTTTCACTGGGAAGAAACTTCTCATTCAAACTTCTGTCAGCTGAGTTCCTTCATTCTGTTAGCAGCTTCACACAGCCGATTTAAGTAAAACAGACATCACTATTTCTCACTTTCAGTAAAGAAGTAACACGTCTCTGATGGAGCTGATGTCCTAAACTGTTTACACCCAAGAAGAAGTGAAACTGAATCACACATGTGTTTATACCAGAAGATGCGAACCTGTAATTTGATTTTTATTTGTATATTATATAATATAATATAATAAATTGATATTTTTATTTATGTTATTTATTTATGAAAAATATTGTGGCAGGAATTATCCAATAGATCAGCGGGATGACACGGCAGAGGTAAACTGACCAATCTAGTTGATTCAGAGATAATGATAATTCTGTCCAGGGTCAGCAGGGAGACAAAAAAAAACTGAAAAGGAGAAAAGGATTAGACAAAAGAAACAGTTCTAAACTAAGAATTAAAATATTTAGAAAGTTTGCGGTTAATGCGCTTACCGTTTTGAGTGACTTTTGAACAGCTATTGCCAAGTTAGAGGCAGCTAAGAGGCTGGGCTGATTAGCTTCGTCAACTGCGTCATAGTCACGGGGGGGGAAATCAACATATTAGCTGTGTTATTAGTCAGTTTTTTTTTTGTATTTCTGTGCCAAAGGACAAAAAACTCTGAATGG
>CM074968.1:1049319-1066445 GCA_037577455.1 Pangasius macronema | reverse complement strand
GTGTAAATGTGGAGAGGGATGGAGGTTGGGGTGGAGGCTGGAGGGTCGGAGAAGAACATGAGAATGATTCTGCTGAGACTTTAACCCAACTGAGCAGCATTTCACCTCCTGAAGAGGAGACTGAAGCGAGTAACCCCCTGAATCTCACAACAACTGAAAGAGGATGTGGTAAAAGATACTCCGATAGAAAACATTTTCTATGTTTCCTGTTGTTTAACAAATCTAGATGGAAATACCAGGAAATAAAGGCTGAAAAACTAAACTCTTGTCTTATATCCATCTCTTGATCTCAAACCCAAATGTCTTTGGTGTGTAGCACAAAGAAAAATTAATTGGCCTTACTGTTCCAATAGTTTCGGAGGAGACAGTATGTCTTTGGAGAAATGCAGTGTCTGAAGTATCGAGGCCCAAAACTCAGAATAATAATAATAATGAGAAGAAGAGTCGGAGGTCTTTATATTGTCTGTGTTGAGTGTGTGTTGGTGTGTAGAAAGACGGGGAAACACACAGTAAGATCCTCATCACACCTGAACATTAATACTGAACCTGATAATAAATTTAAGTAGTAAATCTAAATAAATCTTCAAATCAGAGATACGGTGTGTGTGTGTGTGTGTGTGTGTGTGTGAAGCACATGACAGTAAATGTAGAAGTGATACTGAGCTCATGTCCTTTAAAAGAACACAGTTATAAAATAAAACTCGGAGCACAGAGTGAAGNAGTTGCTGTGTGTTTTCTCTGAGTGCTGATCATCCAGCATGAGCTCCTGCTTCTGCTGTGTTCACTCCTGCTCTTTTAAATAAATGTGAACCGGGATGTTCAGCAAGCACAACACCACCATAAACGTTCTGTTGCTGTAATTTACATTCATTATCTTTTTGTTCAAACAAGATGTAAATACTGCAGTAAACTGTACACAAAATTATTGGCACCTTTAAGAAATGAGTTTAAAAAAAAAACATATATAAAGGATTTTTACTATGAGGCTAAAAAAATCTCCACCAGCTCAGGAAACAAGTTAAAGACTGGGATTATTTTTGTTAAAAAATTAAATCAGGGTCAATAAATAAATCTGGTTAAAACTTGTTTTTTGGTTTTGAGTCTCAGAGTTACCTAATTATCCTCTGCCTCAACACCTGAAACAAAACAATTGAGATACAGATTATTATTATTATTATTATTATTATTATTATTATTATTACAGTATTAACAATTTTACCTCTGTATGTTTTTTTCTTCAGTATGATGAAGATCAGCACAGCGAGAAGAATCACAATCACTACACCAAACACCACAATCAGCATGAAGAACACAGCAGAAGAGGCTGAACCTTGGAGAAAACATTAAAGAAAACATTTTAGCCATTAAATTTTTAATTAGAAATGTAAAGAAACTTTTGTGAGATCAAAAACATCAAACCTGTTGCTCTGTCCAAGTTCTCAGAAAGTATTTTATTTCTGTCTGAAAAAGGAAACATTATTTTTTATGAACTCAGTCTTCTCAATCAACCTTTAATTCATTCACTTTGTATAAATTTACCTTTCACATGGAAAGAGGTCGAGTTGCTAAAGTTGATTTGGTCCATTTGCACGGAACTGCAGTAATAGAGTCCTGTATCAGAGACATTTACTGCAGTGATTGTGAGAGACGTGAATCTGCCCTGAACAGACATCACCATGCGCTCAGGTTCAGTAAAATAGGGACACGTGGATGATGCAGCTGATATAAAAATCTGTTTGCACCCAAGAAGACGTGGAACTGAGTCACTCGTGTGTTTAAACCAGAAGATGGAACCTCGATAATTCAGGTCATGTTGGCACCAAATAGTGATGGTATCTCCAGCTTCTGCCTCCAAAGTTGAAGAGATCAGAGACTCTGAGAGCAAACCTGCAACCCATAAAACACACATTTATTTATAAAACATCACATAAAACTTCAATGTGTACAGGAAACACTGGAGCTTTTATAAGGGTTTCTACATAGACCTGATCATTTGTGTTTCCTTTTTTGAATTTGGGCTTTAAAAAAATATATTTTTCAATTATATAACTTACAAATTGTTCTGAATCATTTATACTTTAATTGTGAGAGCTGTAATGTGATGAACAGTCAGACTAAATGCAGGGATTCCTGTAGACTTCTACAAACATTTGTCCACTTTGTCCACATTTTGTCCACCATGCCTGACTCAGTTAATGAGGAGAATCTGAATGTGGCTTGTATTAGAATGTCATTAAATCTAAACGAGAAGATTTTGGTGAATGAATCAAAACAAAAACAAACTAAAAATCTTTGGTACACACTTTCTGCAAAAAAAAATTAATTAACCATTTTGTTTTATGTTAATAAATATATTAGTCTGTTATCTTTTTTCAAGTTTTCATTTGCTTATATGATTGCAGTAATGTAAATGAATTGCTGTATGAATGATGCACATTAATCGACAATCAGACCTCATTTCAGCAATATGAAAACTACTGTCATTATTCAGAGTTCTTTTTTGCAAAGCTAAATGACAACATGTGTGTGAGCAAATCCTTATGGTTGTCATTTATTAAAGAGTGGATAACTTCACCAGGATATTATAGCAAAAACACTAATGAAATTAAAAAATGGCCCTGATGTTTATACTCAAGATCTTTCCACCAGCACTGTTTGACTCTCTAATATTCAGCTGTAGAGGAGTAATGATTTGTAATCACGCTATCTGATGTCATCACGCTATCTTTATCCATCACCTCTGGCTTGCTCATTAGGGATGAATCTAAAGCTATCTGGATATCTATAAAGCTGCTTAGTGACGTGTTCACTGTTAAAAGTGCTTCATGAATAAAATTGAATTGAACTGAAATCCCCACAGCCACGTTCCAAAGTCTAGTAGAAAGCCTTCCCAGACGAGTGGAGGCGTTTATAGCAGCAAAGGGGTACAAAAACTATATTAATGCCCATGGTTTTGGAATGGGATGTTCAGCAAACCTATAGGGGTTTGATCATCAGGTGTCCATGTACTTTTGGCCATATAGTGTATTAATCTGCACTCCACCTGATCCTCTACCTGGAACTATAGTTCATTAAAATCTTTACATTACAACGTCATTATCTGCTGCAGCAATAAATCAGCTTTCACGGTAAATCTGTAGATTTATAGGAAAGTGTTTCTCCAACCTCTCACAGGCAGCACTAACTCCTTCTCCAAGCTGCTGTGCTGAATCATGCAGGTGTAGGTGTGTTTCTGCAGCTCCTCAGCTGGGACTCTCAGAATGCTTCTCTTCTGGAAGCTTCCATCCTGGTNTGCCAGGAGATCATCACTGCTTTGGGGAAGAAACCTGTAGCATGACACACCACCTCTGGAGAAGGAGAGTGTTTCTGGAACAGTGACACCTCGGGACGAACTGCAGAGACACAGAGAGACATAAATATTAAAACACTATGAGGTTTGCTTGTTCTTCTTTGTTTAGAAGTGTGTCAAACTTCTTTCCTAATACAGTGAGACTGATTCTTTGTCATGTGATAATTTTTTGGCTATAAAGATGTATAAGATATTTGAAGTTCATGCTGGTTCTAAGCAGTATCACATAAGCAAGAATGCCATTATACTGAATATCAGCACGGCTGTGATTCTGCCGTAGACATGAGGCCGCAGGTAATCACAGTCAGTATAACTGCATGATTGTGAGTACATATACAAGATACTGTAGCTAAAATACACAGCTAAAGGATAATGTCAATTTTTTTTATTGTATATGTAGATATTTAATATCAGAACCAGAGGACAAGAGAATGTAAAGTGATGTAAACATGATAAAGTGCTATACAGGGTTATTAAGATGTAGGTCTAAACATTATTTGCCTGTACACTTAAGAATTAATATTCTGTAATGTCTGTGATGTGTGTGAAAGAGTGTGTTATTAGTGTGTGTGTGTGTGTGTGTGTGTGTGTGTGTGTGTGTGTGTGTGTGTATAGCAGCTGCAGTTACAGAGCAGATCACACACTTTACCTTTCCTCTCCAGAGTCTCTCTGCCGTAAGACACATACTTCTTTAACCACTCGATACACTCTTTCTGCAGGTAGTTCTTCCACTGATTATTCCGACCAGGATCATTATCCCACTTGTGTTTGGTGATCACAGCTTGAGGTTTGGCTGCAACCCAGGTTTTAGTTTTCAGATCAAAACTGAGGAAATCTTCTCCATCATAACCGTACTGACTGTATCCTCTAGTGGTGCCGTCATCACCGAGCTCACAGCTGTACATCCACTGTAGTATATGAACTCCTGCAGATACACACACACACACACACACACACACACACACACAGAGCTATAAACAGCTATAAATTCCCACAACAGTCTCTCTTTTCTCTCTCTGCTGAAGTTTTGAATACCAAGTTACCAAGTTGGAGAGTTCACTGTACAAGTCCCTGTAAATGAGCTGTTACTATAGAAACGATAACACATTAGGACGAGCACATTTATAAAAACCATAAAGTCATTTGTAGCTGCACTAGTGTCAGAGCTGCTGTTATGGAAGATTCATCAACACCTCTGATCTGACCGATCAGAATCCAGAATGTAGTGGAAAATTTCATTTGCATGTATCATTAGTTTTTATGTTTCGACAAGTTACGAGGGAAAAGATGTTCTGTGAGAAATAGTTGCTGTTGCTCAAGAAGGAAAACAAGAAGTGAATTAAGCCCAGTTCCTGTCATCATTAGCACAAAGTGTTCCAAATGTCAGCTAAAACAGAAGAACATGCCAATGCCTAGTAACTGAGAGTAAAAGAATGATGCACGTAAGCATAACCAGTAAAGTTAGAGCAAAACACCTAACCGTGATAGGCAGGATCAGAACCTTGTGTAACTATGTTCATAAAAAGTGATAGAATGCTCTAAAGGGATGAAAGACAGTGTATAAAAGGGAGCACCAGTAAGGGGAAGCATCTCTTCTGGGTGCATGATTTTTGTAATGCATACTGAAGACGTCTTGCTGCAGCAATAAACTTTATACTCTTGCTTCTTCTGCTCAATCTTGTCTGCTGGATTTATTTACCTCTATTTCTAGATTTCCACGACAAGAATTCAGCTACGCTGTAGTATAAGCTACAATATCTGTGTATAATCTAATCACAGAACCAATCAGTTGAGTGTTAAAGACTTTAATAAGAGTCACACTGGGATTAAATCACAACCTTGCGTCACTGGTAACCATTGAACCATCACTGACATTTAAGAGTAAAAGCTCGGCTTGTGTTCATCTTTACCTTTAGAGTGATTATGTAGTTGCATTACTGTAGCCAAGAGCTGTTTCAGATTCTCCTGATGACTCTGCATCTCACGTGTTTGCCTGTTCCAGTAATCTGGATCATCAGCATCAGCCTTATTTATCCACTCCGTCTTTCGGATCATCTTCCTGATGTTGCTGTCATAGTACACAAACTGGTGTCTGACCACCAGACCAACAGCAGTGAACTCTGGGAAATTTATTCCTGGTGTGACGGCAGTGTAGAGGTACTCCAGAGAGTATGTGTCTGTAAAAAAAAAAAAAAAAAAAAGTAGTAGTTTTTAAATAGTTTTGATGAATCAATATTTTAAAGTCCCACAAAATTCCAGCTACAAACCCTGATCCGTGCAGTTTTAAATAATAAACTGCGAGCAGAACTGCTCATAATATCGTTGGTTATTTGCTTATTAATTCAATTCATCAACTCAATTATTTGAACAGCGATTTTACAATAAACACAGATAACAATAGACAGAAATCCAGATGTAGATTCAGATCCTGAATAAACAAAGCAGAAGTGAGGAGAGGCAGTGAGGAGAAAAAAACTCATTCGCAGGCACTTTTACAGCAGAAGCTTCAAATAAAAAAGATTTAAATGTGTGTAACTGTTGATACGGTGAAGTTTTCTGTAAGGAGAGTTAAATTTAATTTAGTGGAAGGAGTCTGCAGTGTCTGTGGTTGGGAGCAGTCAGAGACAAAGCTGAAACTGTTTAGACATTTACACTGAAGTAACAATACAAAACAGTACAAGTCAGCACATCTGTAATGCAGCTGTGACACACACACACACACACACACACACACACACACACACACACACACACACACACACACACACATATATATATATATCTTGAATCATAAATATGAATATAAATGCTAAATGTTAAAGTGGAAGTTAAACTTTTCTTCATATTTGCCCCATTTTCTTGGAGTTTCCTCCACCAGGACAACATGGCATCAGTAGGGTTGCCAGTTTTACACCATACTGTGCTATTTTTGGAACAAGGTTGCCAGTGTCAAGAGTAACTCTGGGGAATTTAAATTTTCCCTTGTCCATAGCATATGTTTGTAGAAACTGATTTTTTTTTTTCATTCCAATTATTTCATTTAAAGCAAGAGCTTGGTAGCAACGGACTGTTTTTCAGCAGACTTGCTTTATACATCCTCAACTGTGTAATGATACATGCTGACATGAGGCATTGTGATCACAGAAATGAGTGATTGAGTGAATGAGTGTATACTGTATGAGCACTCTATTACTTACGCATAGAACGCAGTTGCACTGTTTGAACACATTACTTGTCCCAATCTGCACAACCCATAGAGTCTCTATACATTCACTATCCACTTTAATAGGAACACTAGAATACAATGACCAACTCACGTTATAGGTTGTATGGTTACTTGACCATGTTATTACAGTTAAAAAAAGAGCTCTTCAGTTGCTTTCAAATGACACCAACCCCGCACTGCTGCGATCTACAGTGCCCGAGAAAGCCGAGAACAGACATTTTAGCCGACTTTGGAGCTCCATTTCCATTTAAAATGACTCATTAAATGGTAAAAATGTTATGTTTCAATCCATCCTTTTTCCCTGTGGAAGAGACTTTGTTTATTCAGTTAAATGTTTGGGAGAATTAATTAATTCATTAATTTTTAAGATATGGAGAACCTGTAGTAAAGTTTGCAGCAATTTTTGATTTATTTAGTTTTATACAGACAAAAATGCACATAGTTTTGCATTGTTATTGATTAAGAAATAAATCATGAATGAAAAGTATTTTCATTCGTATTTTTCTTTATTCAAACCTTGTTCAAAATTTACTTTTTTATTGTGAACTGAACTGAATAATGACCAGCGTTTATCATTACACCCCTATTAACTCTTCCAAAACTAGGTGTAAAAACTATTACAAAACTGTGGTGTTAACCTGGCAACCCTGAAACGTAAACCTGTTATTTGACGAGTCACTATCTAAATGTATGGAATGGTCTCAAATGTTCAAAAAAATGTCAGAGAGAAAAGATTGTTTGACTTTTACATTTGTCACACAGTTAACTAGCTAGTAAGAAATACATTGCAGATATCTATAATTGAAATATTGAAATATTGAGATTTTGTCTAGTAATAAAATAATGTGACTAGTCAAAAATATTTTTCAAGTGTCTAATAGAAATAAAAAATGTTATAATAATATTTTTACTAGAATAAAAATATATCTGTAAATCATTATGTCTATAAATTATTTTTAACTAGTGAAAGTAAAATTATTACTAGTAAAGACTCTAATTCTGACTCGTAAAAAATTTAATTAGGGCTTTTTACTCTTGTACTATGAAGAGATGAAACAGCTGGCCTTAGTATCTAACTATGAGGAAAATGAGATCTGGACCTCTGTAGCCTTTGTTTTTTGATGTAGCAAATTGTTTTTTGATGTAGCAAATCTCCTTTTGTCAGATTCAACATGGAAACAGAGAAGTCCTGATAACATGGTGGCTAAACATAGCCTACTTTAAGGAAGTCATGGCTGAACTCAGTGAGCAGAGTTGCTTGCTCTCAGCAACATTTCCAGCATAACAATCACAAAGCCACAGTCTCAAAAAAAACAAAAAAACAAAAGTAGACCTGAAACTAGTCAAAAACAGGAAAACATTTCTCTTTGTTTCCCCCTCAGTCTTCTGGTGTGAAACAAGTTACACAGTGGTGCAGAAGAAT
This sequence comes from Pangasius macronema, assembly GCA_037577455.1. NCBI lineage: Eukaryota > Metazoa > Chordata > Actinopteri > Siluriformes > Pangasiidae > Pangasius > Pangasius macronema. Next base: position 1,058,447 of record CM074968.1, on the reverse strand, counting down.
TTCGATTTGCAATATCTACAACACTTTCCCTTGCTATATCTTTGCAATATATTTACATTTACAGCATTTGGCGGATGCCCTTAACCAGAGCGACTTACATTTTTATCATTTATACAACTGAGCAGTTGAGGGTTAAGAGCCATGCTCAAGGGCCCAGCTGTGGTGGCTTGGCAGTGCTGGGATTTGAACTCACGACCTTTTGAGCCACCCAAAACACTCACTATGTAAAGGGGAGAGACACCAGGTTTTTCTCCAATACCCTGAACACTGTGTATCTGAAACCACAATTAAATCACCCATTATGGTTAGCTCTCAAGAGACACTGCTTTACCAGAATTATAAGTTTTTATTGAGGCATATGCAACATATTTATTGGCTAACAACTGAAATATAGCAAAAAGCAAAGTAGTTTACTGTGTTGGTAAACGTGTGTCTTCACAAGAAGATAAAAGCACAAAAATGTGTGATGTCTTGGTTGGACCTCAGGACTATTTTGATCCCTGACTTTAGGCCGCCATAGAAAAATAATCCCACCTTCTCACACCTTCTCTGCATGGATTATATAACAGCACGACCTGAAGTGTTATTCCTTACTTACTCTATATAAGAAAATACAGCAGTTATTCAGTATATTAAATCACTCTTACCTGCAGATGCCTGAGGAAAACTAATCGTGAGGAAGAACAGGACTTTCCCAAGAATAGATCTGAGCTCCATTCCTGCAGCGTTTAAACACAATTAGTCTGGAGAGAATCTTCTTGGTAAAAGGTTTTCTCCTTTCTGCTACTGGGGTCACAACAACTGCACTTCAGAATAATACGCTAAAGCAGCAATTCGTAGTGATTTGTGTTCCAGTTTAAACACACAAGACAGGAAAAGAAACTGCTCTCATTCACAGGTGCAACTAAACGAGGTCAAACCAATGGTTCCGGAAACAAGAGTGCACATACTATGTACGGCTCTTTACAGTAACTACCCTTCATGTGGGGGTAAAAAAAAAATGCTGCAGCTCCTCTGTTTTAGTTCAAATAAATAGAGAGAAGTTTACATGCACACTTTTTATGAATTATTATGTGGACCATTGTTTTGCAAAAAAATAGAATGTTTCTTTAATGAGAATAATCAACTTTTAAAGTAAATATAATATATAAAAAAATAAACAGAGATAATGTGAAATTCGATGATAAAAAGAGTACTCTACTCAGTTGTATGAAATCTGTTTGCTGTGACAAAAAAAATGTTTGGAAAGAAAAGCTTGAAAAGAAATAGTAATATGTCATACATTTTGGGACTGACAAAAAGCTCACTTTTAAATAAGCATAAAAAATAAAATGTGTTTTTCTTGCAAAGGACCTCCTTTAATATGTTATTATTATGACATTATTTCACTGTGGCCTTTTTAAGAAATATCAATTAAAATGTCCTGTTTTTATTGGCTGATAAATCAACTACAAATAACTACAAATTATAAAAAAAAGAAAGAGACCCCACAGAAATTAAAAGACATCATTACACAATAATAAACTCTAAAATAGAACCGACCAAGGACATGCTCTGGGGTTAGTTACACGCCAGATCAAAAAGATTTTCAACACATTCATCAACATTCATTTTCATTGCTGAAAATGGTAATCACACATAGAAAGTGGAAATTTGAAACAAAGGTGCAGAAAAACTCCTCTTGGTCAGAAGTGGATGTAATGCGGTTGTGGGATTCTGCAGTTCAGTACAAAACAAATGCACAAAAATGAGTGTCAGGTCTGTGGCTGGAAAACATTCAAACCATAAAATGGAGAGTATCAGCATGTCTTTGAGCAAAGCCCTGTGGTTAGAGAGATAGCTGGTCTTCACACAACTCTGAGGGACAGCTGAGCATTGACCCAAATAAAAACACTTACTTAGTTTAGCTCTAAATCTATTTCATTAGTGCCTTCAAAAATGCATGTATCTGTATTACAACCTGTCAACAACATTATATTTCCCCAACAGGCAGTAGAGAAAGGGAAGACACCAAAAGTGCAGCATTTCCTCCACCAATTAAAGAAAATCCTCATCTTACTGATAGTACACTAACCCAGGTACTGTGCCTCAGTCAGCCCCATTTGGCACTTACATGGATTGGCCATCAGCCCTGCCTTCTGAAGCTCTCCTAGGACCTCCGTGAGATGGTACAGGTGGTCCAACCAAGTGGAGGAGTGAATTATTACATTGTCCAGGTAAGTGGCAGCGAATTTTCTGTGCGGCCATAGGACGATATCCATCAGACATTGGAAGGTTGTGGGCGGTCCTTGCAGCCTGACAGGGAGAACCCAGTACTACCAGTGGCCACTAGCAGTGCTGAATGCCGTCTTGGGTTTGGCGCCTGGAGCTAAAGCTACCTGCCAGTAACCTTTGGTGAGATCAAGTGTGGAGATGAACCGAGCTCTCCCCAGTCACTCCACCAGGTCGTCCACTAGGGGAAGGGGGTTGCTGTCAAAATCTGACACCTGATTGAGCTTCCAGAAGTAGTTATATAGTCTGAGACCCCCGTCAGGCTTCGGAACCACTATGATGGGGCTGGCAGACTCGCATCCAACTAACTTCCTCCTCAATAGCGGTGGGCTTCTGGGACACGGCAGGGCCGCTCTCGTACCACTCCGGTGGGTACTTCGTCTCATGCTGGAACATCCCTGGTGTTGAGGAGCAGATGTCTGCAAACTGGTCCACTAGCTCTGTCAGCTCTTGCCTCTGTGCAGGGGTCAGATCTTCTCCATTCTGCACCAAGGTATGCTCAGGGGTCTCTGAGGAGAGACTGGTGAAAGCTGTGAGCACCAGGAGGTCACAGATTTGGCCCCGCCGTTCGGTGCGGTGATAGGAGTCCCTCTTTAACCAGAAAACAGAAGACTGGAAGTCTCTCGTCGGGATACTGGTTCACCCCCTCTCTCTGTTGCACCTGGCCCCGACAGTGTTTCAGACGGTCATCTTCCTTCTGCTCTGTTCAAAGTTGCCCACGTGAGTCACCTGGAATACACAAGAGACTGGATTAGTGGGACTGGGTCTCATCTTCCACTCCTGGATTGGCGTCTTCTTCTTGGGCCAGGTATCCCGGCTGGACCCGGGGGAGGCTGTGCTGTAGAGTCCTGGACTTTGTGGCTTTGTCTGGACACTGTCTGGAGTTTGGCGGAAGTGCTGGAGTCATGGGGAACCCTGGCCAGTCCCTTCAATGTTGGAGTGGTACCCATTAGTAGTGCCAGTTCCTCTGAATGGCACCCGTTCCAGACCTCAGCATCAGGGACCTCCCTGACATCTCTGTGCATGCAGGGGACCAAAAGAGTCCTGCACGCCTTGGTAGCGTGGAACAGGATCGCTGAGCAGGCAAGGGTGACTGTAATTCCTGAGACTAGGAGGGCTGGAACAGGGATACCATCCACATCTACGGTGAGTGTGCACACGTGAGGCAGCATGGAGGGTGCATGCAGCTATCCAGGGCTTGTAGGCTCGAGGTGGGACCTCCGGATCCGGCTCAGTAGGCATGGGCTCTGTGCTTTATTTTCTATTAAGAGATCTATTCAGATAAAATTTAAACAAACTGAAAACATACTATTCTTTAATATACCATAAATATTTATGATGAAACTGCAATTTTTATAACTGTTCAGTGTAGCATTAAATCAAGTAACAATGTCAAATACAATTATTACTCTTTTCTGTTAAAAGGTCTCTTATTAACACTAAAATCATGGACCCTGATGATTGGCAGTTTATTATTCTTTACTTCGGATTGCAAAAGGAAACACACTCTTAATGGACATGGCTTATTTCTTAAGGTAACAGAGCAATTTCAGATTCCGATATACTGATATATATTTTAAAAATATAGAAAAAAAAAACATGAGGCTGGAAAAGCCACAAGGAATTTCTAAAGATCTGGGTGTTCATCAATTCACAATAAGATAAACTGTAGAAAAGTACAGAACAACTCCCTTGGTGTGGTCTTCCTGCAACGATACCAAGAGCATAACAATGGCAAAGGAGGTGAAAAAGAAACCAATAGTCTGAACAAAAGACCTGAAGACCTTCTTTGATCACTGAAACTCTGTTTATTTCCATTATAAGAAAACAGGAAACTGCAGAGGAAACCAATCCAAACCTCTCCAAAGTTTTTTTTTAAAAAATAATTTTAAAAAATCAGGGCATCTGCAGTTTGCAAAAGCCCACCTGAATATTCCACAACACTTTTGGGAAAAAGTTGAAGAGACAAAGTTGAAGTTTTTGGTAGACATGGCAGACAACGATGAGGGAACAACTGAATTCAAGACCTGTTACAGGAGAATGCAGGCTCCGGGGAAACGTAATAGAAGGTGAATGGTTTAGGAAGACAGGAAAGAACAAGAGAATTTGTTTTTGGGAAGAATTAGTCTAAAATGTCTCCTCATTGTTGTCCCAGTCTCATCTGCATTATATATATATATATATATACACACACACACACACACACACACACACACACACACATACATAGACACACAGAGAAATAATAGTAGCAGCATAAAGCAAAATTAATAATTATTGAAATAATTATTGATTATTCATCATTTTTTATATACATTTCTTTTTTTTTATCAGAAAGGGAAATGTGTGCAGATATTTGTATGTCTCTGTGTGTGAGAAAGAGTTCCTCATCTCTTCATATCCGTCACATCGTCCTCCTCTGTACAATATCTTATCTCCACATTCCTTCCTCATTTCTCTTTCCACCTCTCTTCTAGAAAGAAAAACAAAGAAGACAGAATTCAGTAAATACTGTTTTCTCTCTTATTCTCTCATTTGTTCATGGACACAGGACTTTAAAGGTTGTACTAATCTGATTTAGAGGTTGTGAAGTATTGTGTTGTTGAAGAAACTTTATATTTAAAATGAAAACAAAAGTTCACTTACAGGCATCGGAGCTGAGTGGAACATGTCTGAAGGCTGAAAGAAATAACACCATATAAAATACACAGTCAGCTCATTCATTCATTCATTCATTCATTCATTCATTCAATTATTCATTCATTTTTTCCTTTTAGGAGGCAGAGTGGAAACAGGTTGAACACATCAGTCCAGACTTTCTATCCCCAGCTAAAGATCGAGCTGTGATCCCCAGATATTCCCAAATCAAATGAGAGATATAATGTCTCCAGTGAGTCCTGGGTCTGCCCCGGGGTCTCTGTCCAGTGGGATGTGACTGACCAGGGGGCATCCCTTTAACTGCCCAACCACCTCATCTGGCTTTTCTCAATTCAAATCAGCAGCAACACTACTCTGATACTCTTCTGGATTGTCTAACACCTCACCCATCACTGAGACTAAGCGAACCTGCAGAGGAACCTCTTTTCCACTGGATGTACTACATTTCACTAACCACAGAAGACAGGGACATAGATTGACCAGTAAACAGACAGCTTCATCTGATCCCCTGCTTCACCACCACAGACCAGTACAGTGACTGGAACACTGCTACACATGGCCCATGATCTCCTATCAATCACACGCTCTTTTTTTTTCTCCTTCACTCATGAAACTGAAACTCCAAGAAGGTACTTGAGCTCTTATTGTACGTGGATATGCAACTACATTTGGCAGTACCTTCCACCACATCAGCGTTTTGGGCTGAGGCTGACCGGGTTATGAGGGTGGGCCAGGCAGTTGTACATGGACACCACCCACAGGTATTATAGGATTAAAGATTAAAAATTATTTCAAATACTAAATACAGCACAGTCATTTTTGACTGTCTATCTGTTGAAAAAATGGAATACACTCATTAAGTTCTTTTTAAAATCGAAACATTGCTAAATTTGGATTGAAGTTTCTTTCTTTCTCTTCTCACCAGATGTCCTCTTCTTCTTCCAGATGAGAATTCCAGCAACAGCAGCAACAAATGCCACAACTACACCAATAATGATTGCAATGTGCCCTCCAGCTGACACTTCATCTGGTTCTTCATACCACCCAAAACCTGTTAAAACAGCACAAATACTTTATTACCTGCTGCATCAATAAATCACCTTCACTCTGTGTACAATGTGTAGATTTATGGGAAATTGTTTTTCCTACACTCTATGATTTCAGGCTTGATTGTGTCCACAGGCAGCACTAACTCCTTCTCCAAGCTGCTGTGCTGAATCACGCAGGTGTAGGTGCAGTAGTACTCCTCGAACACTAACATTTCAGGACGCACTGTAGAAACACACAGAGACATAAATATTAAACCACTCTATGAGATTTATTCATTTATAAACATGAGAAGTCCTTTTACATGCAACTAAATTCTGTTAGAAGTGTGTCACATGAATTTCCAGTTAAATAATTAAACTGAGTTATTTCTCATGTGAAGGACAGTAATGTGTGTGCAGTGAATGGTGTTTCTTCTTTATTTAGTATAAAGAAGAATAAGTGAACAAACAAGGAGAGCAGTGTGAATGTGTGTGTGAATGTGTGTGTGTGTGTGTGTGTGTGTGTGTGTGTGTGTGTGTGTGTGTGTGTGTGAGCAGCTGAAGTTACAGTAACAAAGCAGATCACATGCTTTACCTTTACTTTCCAGAGTCTCTCTGCCATAAGAGACATATTTCTTTAACTGCTTGATACACTCCTCCTCCAGGAAGTTCCACATGTATTTAGCCTCAGCTCCTGTAGACTCCCACATTTAGTTTGGTGATCACAGCTTTATCATTAACTGCAGCACTTACTGTAAAAAAAAATCAGTTTTCAGAAAGTTTGTTTTTATTACAATGAATTTTGATATTTTCACCTTTGGAACCTTTTCACGCTTATGTGTGTTCAGATGGGTCCAAAAGTCCAAAATCCAAAATTTAGTTTAAAAGTTTGTAAAGACAGGTTTATCAGTGCAGTTTATCAGAAGAAAGCAACAGGATCTGGACACATCTCAATAAAATGATCAAAAACGTTTGTACTGTTCAGGAACAACCACTTCTAGCATCATACACACTCGCTCATCGCACTGCAAAATGCGTAAAGACTCGCAAAATTACAGAGGATCTTGTTTCACCCGCTGCAGTCATAAAGGGTAACTGACCCACTTCTGGGTCACAGCCACCAGCTGAGAAACACTGCTTCAGCAGATGATTTTTATAAAGAATAGAAAGACCCCTTTTTCAGCCACTGCTGGTAATGACAGCACATGAACTAGACCCTGGTGTGCTCCCCAGCTCATCTACACACACAAGCATTTGTCTAATAGCTAAAAAGGGTGAGCTGATAGATGAATGTTCCTCCTACAGGCTGATCTATTTTTGGTTATGTAAATATCACTCCTTTGATTCAGTGTATCAGGGAGGATCACAGATCCAGGCTGCCTCTGCTATTGCTAGGGAGAGTGCATTGTTTCAAATTAATGTTCTTCTAAACTCATTATACACCTTCCAAATCCTATATTACTATTAAACAAACTCATCTGAATTGAATACCCTTCATTTAGTGTTTCCATGGAGAAATAGAGGCAGAACACTGAGATTGTCTTTGCTGGGTGGTTAGACAGTGCCTAATATAAATCACTATTAAAGAGTGGAAACTAGCTAGAAGAATTGAGACTTCAGAGGACAGTCAAATTGTCTATGCGGGGCAGTCGTGGCCTAATGGTTCAAGAGTCGGACTTGTAACCCGAAGGTGAACCTGAAGGTCATGGGTTCGAGTATCGGGTCCGGCAGGGATTGTAGGTGGGGTGAATGACCAGCGCTCTCTGCCACCCTCAATACCACGACTGAGGTGAGACCCTTGAGCAAGGCACCGATCCCCCAACTGCTCCTTGGGTGCCGCAGCTAAAATGGCTGCCCACTGCTCCAGGTGTGTGTTCACGGTTGTGTGTGTGCACTTGGATGGATTAAATGTAGAGCACAAATTTCGAGTATGGGTCACCACACTTGGCCACAAGTCACTTCACTTTTTTTTTTCATTTACTGCTTTATACTCAAATCCAGATTTTGCCCTAGTCTTGAGCATATTTTATTTTTAATATGTTTAGATAGGGGTTAGGAAAAGTGGGGACATAAGAGAAAAAATATTTTGTCAGTTGATCATTTAAAAAAGTAATGTAATAACCTAATGAGACTTTCTGGTTCCATTGTGGACCTCGACCAAGTGTGAAGCTGCTTAGTGCATTGAATGATTGTTCACAGCTACAGCTGCTGGTGGGAGTCATGTCGGTGATGGAAATGACACCTGTCTTCATCTTGTAAGCTAAAAAAAAATTCTTGGCCGCCATGACTTGCTCTGACTTCCTAATCTTGTGAATCACCTTATTAGTGATCGGCTCACCCTTTTGAGTTGGTCCTCTAAAAGAAAGTTACCTGAGGAGGGACTGCACGTCTTGTAACACCATTCTATCCATACAAGATCAGATTTTTAGCACCACTCATGCTGCTTGTTGTCCCACATGACATTTCAGTGATGTAGTCCTGACATGTCTTCCACAGCTTCCTTTCACAGAATCCTACTGCTTGGGCAAATTCTACAGTTTCTTTCTGCAGGAACTTGTGGAGATCCTCTGTTACAGAAAGTAGGCTCTAAAACATTAACAGTCAATCCTTTCACTCCTTCTCTGTCTTCTGATGCTCCCTTCACTCCTTCTCTGTGTTCATGGTCATTATTTTGCTACATTGTCCAATCTATATTAAATTTCTGGTGTCAGACGACTACTGTACCCGACGTTTAACATGTAAAATTTGATACAGTTTTGAAATAATTAAAAGCTGTCCAGGTCCTGAGGAAGCAAACCTGCTAAAAAATTCTGATGCTCCCACCACCATGCTTCATAGTTGGGGTGAGGATTTGGTGTTGGTGTGGGTTTCCTGTTCTCTCCAAAAATTGTTAGTTTAGACAGAATGTGTTTGTCTGTTGTTATGAATTTCATCAACATGGGAAACCACATTTTATGTGATAATTATGTAAGCAGAAATTCTGTTACTTCAAAGTGTTTACAACTTTCACTGGTGCCAATTTAAATGATTTATGGACATGTTTCTAATTAAACTTGAAGAAAGCTACAAAAGTTTTAGAAATAAAATAAGGTTGTTGATGAGTTCATGCAGTAAAATAGACGTGTTGTGTTCATGGTGACAGAAACAGGAGTCAGTCTGAAGCGTCTCCAC
>CM074968.1:1017210-1031967 GCA_037577455.1 Pangasius macronema | reverse complement strand
TGTGGGAATAGTCTCTCCTATCAGAAACTCTACTGACGTCATCAGAGCTGCGCCGGAACAGCTCCCTTGTTACATCTGGACATGTTAAAGTCAGCGGTAATCACCAGCGCTGCGTCCAGGTGCAGTGTCTGTGTGCCTGAGGTGGAATATAATCAGTCAAGAAGATGGTAGATTCTCGTGGTAAATAAATTTAATTATATTCTAGGTCCAGTGTGCACAATTCCGTATGACAATGGGTGCTCCCTGAGCTGCACCATTTGTCACTGATCATAACACACACTCCACCACCACGGATTTTCCCCCAGTTCTCTGTCCTGTCTCACACACACACTCCTGAAACACACACACTGTAATATGATAATGTAATGTAATTTGATTAAACACACCACTCTGTACACTAATGACAATTTTAATCTTTCACACATTTATACATTATTATTATTATTATTATTATTATTATTATGATAAAGAGCTGTATGGAGGTTAAACTGGTGTTATTTATTTTTCTTTCCTGTAATTAACACTTTATTCAGTAGAGAATTCCTCTTCCGCTCTTTTACTTTGATTTTATTTCACTAACTGACACGAGGAGGAAGTTTAATAAACAAACTAATAAATAAATACAGAACTTTACAATCTATAATAATAAGAAAAGCTCACAACTTGAGCCGGTTCCAAGATGGCGGCCGGGACGGACGGTTGGCGATATTCAAGGTTAAGAAATACTAAATAATCTTCTAACCTTAAACATTACAATTGATTAGTGCAAACACGTGGAAATATCTCCTTTCGTTGTTGGCTTTGATGAGATAAAGATTTCGGACTTTTTGTTGGTGTGATCTGTTGCCCAGACTTTAATCAGACTGGTTGCAGTTGCAAAAAAATCAAAGATCACAGACAAATGACCAAGAGACCAAGGTAAAAGGATGCTTTCATTCACAACAGAAAACAGAGATTTAACGGAGGATGTTATGGAAGTTGTCGCAAAGAAGGGAAAAGCTGAACCTACACTCTCCGAATTGCAAGACAACATTGTGAGACTTGTGCCTGAAAAAATAAAAGAGAATGCGGACAATCTTGCAAGCTTGATAAAGAAAAATGCAGACACCATCGAAGCCTTAAAGGAATCATCAGAGTTTCTCTTCAATGAAGTTCAAGACATGAAAACAGAAAGAAGACAAGTGATGGTCAACCAAAGAGAATAAGTGGTCTGGAGGACAGGTTGAATGAAATGGAGTGCTATCACAGAAGATGCAACCTGAGGCTGTGTGGCCTGCCAGAGCAGGAGGGAGAAGACGTTAAACAGTGTGTGATTGACATCAGACTCCGGAGAGGATCTGTGCTCCCAAACTGATGTAAGCCACAGGATCGGACGGAGAGAGAGGACGGCAAAACTCGACTGGTGATAACAAGATTTAGAAAGATTGATTTACATCCAGAAAGGCCAAAGAAAGAGTTTGGAAATGCGCAAAGAACTCGGAGTTCCTCAAAACAAAGAAGTTAAAGTTCGGCGAAGACTTGACCACAAAAGACAAAGAGACACGTATTAAACTGTGGCCACAAACTAAAGAGGCACGAAAGCAAGGGAAAAAAGCTTTCTTCTTTGGAGCCAGAGCCATCAATTGATGATAAAGAAATAAGAATGTAATGGTGAAACAGCCCTGATATGTCGTTAAGGAGAAGAATGATGGTTCATTTATTTGCCTTTCGTTAAGAAACTTTGTTTTATTTTAAATTGTCATATGCTGAAAGTTTCGAAATTTGGAAAGGCCAGAGCGTTATAATCCCATGTTTGCACTGTTATATACTTTATATACTAATGTGGAGGGGTATACAAGAACAGATTAAGAGGAAAGCTGTATTTTTGTTTTGTAAATCTTTCAAGGCAGATTTTTTTATTTTATTTTATTTTTTTTTACAAGAAACACATGCTTTAGCCTCAGATTTTAATTTCTGGAAAAATCAGTGTGGAGACAATATACGGCTGTCTTATAGAAACAGTAAATCAGCTGGTGAGGTTATATTAAAGGGCTCCTTTCAGGGGAAAATCAGTAAAAAAAATAATAAAAAAATGTAGTTCATGACTCAGGAAGATGGATCATTTTAGTTGTTGAATTTATGGAAGATATTTTTATTTTAGGTAATATACATGGTCATAATAACAGCCAAAGAAACAAACTTCTTTTTGTTGAATTTGAAGAAAATAAATAAATGCCTTATCAAATTCTATTGCTAATGCTAAACTAATATTTGGGGGTGATTGGAACTGCATAGCCGATCCCATTAAAGACTGTCATCCTCAAAGATCCTTAAGAGGCACTTACGGAGAATTTAATAATCTCTGTTTGCACTTAAACTGGTGTGATGTGTGGAGACTAAAAAAATCCACATCAAATCCAGTTCACTTCGAACAACAAAGATTTATCTAAGAGATCCAGGATTGATTTTTGGTTTATTTCAAATGATTTATTAGATACTGTGGAAGAAACAAAAATAGAACCCTAGTTTTTTTCTGATCATAATATGATCACTTTAGTAATAGGCATAAGGAATAGATCAATTAAATTTAAACCAAATTATTGGAAATTAAACAATACTCTTTTTGAGTGATAAATTATTCAAAGAAAATGCCGTAAAAATTATAAATGAAAATTTGTCAAAAGCCGGAAAAGACCAAATATATGGCAAACATTGGGACTATACAAGATTTCAGATCTGTAATCTGGCCATCAAAAGGGGAAAAGAATTATCTAAGGAAAAAAAGACTGAGACAAGACAGAATACTTAAGGAAATCATTTTTATTTTGAATTACAATCTGAATTGGAGAATATCTATCAAAACTTGGCACGGGGAGCTTTCATTCGTTCTAGACAGAAATGGATAGAACATGGTGAAAGGAATACCAAATACTTTCATAATTTAGAAAAAAAGAAACATTAGTGTTAATAATATATAAACTTAACATTAATGAGCAGCTATCCGAAGATCCTAAAACAATTTCTGATTTTGTGGAAGAATTCTATAAAAAAATATATTCTGAACAAAGTAGCCATAGTTCAAATTTTCTTTCTTATATAAAAAAAATGTTGCACAAGGAATTGAAGAAACACAGAAAGAAGTTTGTGATCAAGATATAGCCTTAGAAGTATTAAAAAAAGAACATTAATAAGTTAAAAGACAATAAATCCCCGGGGAATGACGGCTTAACAGGTGAATTTTATAAAGTATGCCAAGATTACATTTATGCATTTTTGTTATTGGTTTTTAAGGAAGCTATAGAAGCCTGTAAGCTCCTCCCATCTATGTGTCAATAACCCAATAAGGACTGTTTGCTTCTTGACAACTGGAGGAATACAACATTAATTAATAATGATGCAAAATTGTTGGCTCACATCTTTGCACAAAGAATAAAGTTATGTGTAGAAGTTATGCAAGGACGACATATTAGCAATAATATTAGATTAATCTTAGATTTAATTGATTATAAGGATTACATAACTGATAACAGTTACATTTATTTATATATTTATATATCCGGAAGGACATCTTGTCTAAAACTGTGTCGGGGGGGTCTCGGGGTTCAGTCGCGTCACCAGTTTCTCAGGAGAACTGAGGAGTGCAGGATTATTTAAAAAAAAAAAAAAAAAAAAAAGGTGCGGGATTATTCTGAAAGTAAAAGCAGGAGATGATGGAGGAGAAAAGAGTTTATGATCATGACTTTTTATATTTTCATCTATTTCCAATAAAAAGAAGTTTCAAATACACATTATTATTATTATTATTATTACAAAATAAATGTAGCTTATTTACATTGTTATAGATTAAATAAATATATCTACTTTAAAAATAAATGACAAAAACACACAATATTACTTTTCTATAACTGTTCTGCTCAGTTAATAATAATTCAGTTGAAATATAAACTCTTACTTGTGCGCGTCACAAATGCAGATGCGGCCCACGATGCTGACACGTAAGTTTTTTAAATTAATTAATTAATAACTTATAGTTTTACAATTCATATATTTTTTAAAATATATTAAACAAATAAAAGTTTGAACAATAATTTTTATGTCATACAAAATAATTTTGGTGATCATGTATTGTTTATGAACTGACGCAATTAATGACGTAGGAGAGTGCTTGAAGAATGGGAGAATGAGTTTGCTGTTAAAGAGCGAGATGACTAGCCTTTCTGCGTGCTCTGTAGTAAAATACTGCGTGTATGCAAAACTTACAGTGTCAAAATAATAAAATGTCGATACCATTCATGCAACTTTTGACAAGAAGTATCCACCTGGATCTCAGGAAGATAACTAGTCTTGAAAAAAAAATGACATTGCTGAACAGAATACAATGTGAGCTAGCTTAAATGTGTCTCAGGCCGTGACATTAGCAACGTTCAAAACTTTCCTGGCTCCTTGCCAAACACAGACTGCAACTTCATTGTGCTGTTAATCTTTTTGAGCCCAATTTCACCATGTGTCCCCTTAATAGTAAGTAGAATTATACTCTCTAATAATAATAATAATAATAAATCGAATTATAAGCATTTAGATACCTTCATATCTGGTTAGTTTGCATTGGTGACGTCATATGTAAATGATATGCGGCCCGTGACACTTGAACTTGGACATAGTGCAGCCCACTGGAAAAAAAGGTTAAGAACCACTGGAATATAGTATATAATCGTGTTAATAAAGCTGGAGCTGTAATAATGGCTGGTGTGTGTGTGTGTGTGTGTGTGTGTGTGTGTGTGTGTGTGTGTTCACTACTCCACTGTTAATAAAACCTCTTCTGTGTTCTCCATCATCAGTTAACACACAGCTCAGAAAAGGCTTCAGAAGGTGGTGTTAATGTTTGAGCTTTTGAATTTAAAGACAGTAAACAGTAAATATAATCTTATACAGTGCGTCCTTTTATTATTAAACACCTCTATTAAAGAATGTGCTGATGAAAATGTGTTTGTTATTTCAGTGTTTGCAGGTGCAGAAGGTGACGGAGGTGAGTTGAGGTGTAAATGTGGAGAGGGGTGGAGGTGAGTTGAGGTGTAAATGTGGAGAGGGGTGGAGGTTGGTAACAGGTCCAAAATAATGGCTTTCACATCAGCACTTATCAGATTGTTGTTCTCTTTTGTTGGACAAGAAGCTTGAAACAAGAAAATAAATAAATATATTCAGCTGAATCTATATTTAGGGCAATGTTCAGATAGTATATGTAAGCCTTTTCTACTATACTTAATGTGACTGATGCTTTAATATCACTGTGCATATTGCTTTTTATGTAGTTCTTAAGTCTATTACCTGTGGAGCCTTTCTTGACACCATTCCCAAACTGAAGTTCTGATTCAGCTGTAACACACTTTGGAGTAACTGCTGGCTTGTTCCCATCATCTGTCATCAGGTATTTGGTCTCAGTTTTTGAACGAGACCCTTAAAGCAATAGAAATGATTGAGAAATTATCAGTTGATTCAAACATTGACAATTGAATAATGTACTGCTTTCAACCTCAGATTGTTTAAAGAAATTTATATGTTGCCTTAAGACAACAAAAGACACTGTTTTTGTCTAAAAGTTTTTGTCTCAAACTGAAGCTCTGATTTAGTGATGGTATTAACTGCTGGTCCATGGACATCATGACCATCATGTTCCTCTACAGCTACCAAAAATTAACTCGTTCCCCTAGTTTAAGTGCAATCTTCCCTCTACTGTGTTGGAGTAAAAGGTCAAAGGAGGAGAGAATGAAATTTATCAGCAGTATCTGAAATACTCAAACCAGCCCATCTGGTAGCAACAGCCATGCCACAGTTAAAGTCACAGAGATCATGCTTTTATTCCCAACCATTCTGATGTTTGATGTGAACATTAACTGAAGCTCTTGATCTGTATCTGCGTGATATTTTGCATTATGCTGCTGCCACATGATTGGCTGATTGGATAATTGCATGAAAGTGGAGGTGTACAGGTGTTCCTATGAAAGTGGACATGGGAAACCTGACTTCTCCTAAAATTTCATTAAAGTGAGATGTTTAGAAAAGAGTCTAAATTATTCATCACTTTTGGTGAAATTCAATATTTTACTTTAAAAAACTGTTTTGGGTGAACGACATAGCCTGAGTGAAAATCTCCTCTGAAGCCCCTGACACAGCACTGATGGACACTCAGAGATGCCATGCTTCTATGGGCTTCTAGAGCAGATTTAAGTACACATTGTCATTCTGCCCAGAAGCCATGTGTCTCTGGGGTTGATTGAAGTGTGGGCAGGTGGATTTGACACAGAAAGAAATTTCTCAGTGTTTATTGGACAATGCGATCTTCGCTTGTTCCTCCTCTGGATGCACACCTTCTTCATATAATGACTGAGAGATCTCTCAAAGTGATGGAACCTCATAACCATCTGCCAGTCAGTGAAACAGTAATCAACATGACTAACATCTCAATCGTATCTGCACCAGTCGGGATCGCTTGTAGCTGCAGTAGTGTTTAGATGAGTAGCATAATCCTAGTTTTACACACTATGAAACTCTTGTTATTTTTTGTAATTTCTAAATACACTGTAATTATTAATTACATTTCTGAAATTTGTTGTTTTCTAAGTTTAGTAGCTAACAGCTTAGCTGCTTTTTGGCTAATGCTGGCCTGATTTTAAGTCCTTTAATGCTCATACTTATGAGGAGAGACTGAAATTAAACAGGATATTAATTCAGGAGTCATGGAGCAGTAAAATGGGTTCAGTAAAACTGACTGGCTGTGTTTATTATTAGTTGTAGGTGATGTGGAGCCTCTGCAGTACAAGTCCCTGTGAATGAGCTGTTACTGTAGGATGTTACTGTGTAATGTGTGATGTGTAGACACTTGTGCTTCCTCTATTTTAAACACCACCAGCTTCCACTAAAACCTGAACACCACAATAGTTTCACTGACATATTTTACATTTTACACTTCTGTAACTGCTGTGTATCAAACAGAAAATGAGTGGTTTATAAATGATTGTGATTTCATTCTTGCACAAGTCCTTTTACTACTAAACTCTTGTTGATTTATAAATCATGTGTGCTTCAGGATGTAAACTGATACCGCTTATGAACAGCTGCATCTAAACTTCATCTGATTTCACTTTTACAGTAAAAATGAGGCTGAAACAGAAAAGATCTTCAGTCACCTTCAGAGTCAAGCCAGTGTGTTTTCTGCTGCAGAAATGTAATTAGCTGATGACGTCATGCCGGTGTGTACTGTGTTTATTCTCTGAGGCTCATTTTACTTTCATTTCACTGTCAGATGCGGTTTAGTGGCAACAATCAAACAGTGAGCACATTGTGATTAATCACTAACCAACCTTCTGAATACATTTTATACACTGAATGCATTTTAAAGACGTTTCTAAACCTGTGAATCTGTAAAACTCATGTTAAAACTTATAATAATAAGTTAATGTAATATCTGTGAATTTAAAATACATGTATAAGTTCTAAACAATTCACTGTGATATTTCAGGTTCAGCTTTTCCCCTGTGTACAGTGAAGTGTGACTGGGTTCTGGGTTTGTGTACGTGTTTGTAGTGAACAGTTTAAATCAGCTACAACTTTAAGCATGAAAAATCTACACAAAACAAACACGAGCACAATCTCAGTAAAATCCTACAGCCAGTGAAGTTTTGTCTTAACAACAAGGTCTTATTTTAGTGTCAGAGATCAGAATTCAGCATGGAAATGTTCATACAGTCAACATGGACATAATCCAGTGTTCTTCAAAGCCAGTGTTAAAGCCCACTAGTGTTAGTGTTCGAGTGTAATTACCTGATGAAGTGTAATGAACACTATCACCTGAATCTGGAGTGAGAGAGAGATTCTCAGCACCAAGATATGTGATTTACATAAACAGACTGGAGCGATTAAATTAAAATCATGATTTTATTAAAAGAAAGTTTATTTCTGATTTTAGGGAAGTTCATTCAGGTCTCCTGTAGATCCTCTCCATGTTTCCTTCTTTCATAGCTGTGTATCTGGCCAGTGTGAACAGGTAATCACTCAACCTGTGTAATAACAGCAGAACATCAGAGCAGGTAAAGGTGTGAGAATTAAAGGTTCAGCATTTCTGTTTGTTTTAAATCAGTGTTAAGGGAAGATTTTGAACAAACTCCTGAGTTTCACCTGTTGAGATATTTTCCGATGTCAGGATCGGCCTCACCTGAACGCACTATAGGAGCCACGCTGCAGAGAGACAGGAAGTGACACGTGTCAACCAACAATACCTCATAATGATACACGACTAAATAAATAGCACGGATCTACAGTGTGTGTGTGTGTGTGTGTGTGAGTGAGAGAGAAAGAGAAAGACTAACCAGCGCTCGGCCCGGCGACACACAGCTCTGGCCACATGCAGGGCGGTGCTGCTTTTTCCCCCAGACTGCAGAAAATAATGCACAGAGAGAGGAGGAGAGAAGAAAGCAGAGTCACACAGGGGGGAATGCAGACGAGCCTTAAAGAGGCTTTTTCCAGCCAACAAAGTACAAGAACCTTTAGTACCAGAAAACTGGAACTGTGTTTGTTTCATTGGCCACCGTTCCAGCACCAAAGTTTCCACATATCAGCACACACAGTTACGGTTGTGTGAGTGTGCTTACAGGCAGTATGAAGTGTGTAAGAGGAGGAAGCTCGTCTGTGTAGGAATCAATCCAGCTCTCCAGCTCTGCCACTGGCTCACTGCTGAACTGTGTCTTCTCTGGTGTAGAAGGAAACAACACTGACAATAACACACTGCACATACTTTCACTACTCAGACTGCTTATTTCTCTCTCTCTCTTTCACACACACACAGATGCTGCAACTTGGATACACACTTATGTGGCTCTCTCGGGCTGATGAGCGAGGAGTGGCCATGTTGGAGCCCATGTCCTGCAGCACACACTGGATCTGGAAAAGGAAACGACAAAGCTGCTGTCAGTGGCACTCTTTATGGTGCTCATACACATCCAAACACACTGCCTTGTATATGTCTGTGATATACTGTCATAAAGCTCTCACACACACACACACACACACACACACACACAATATTGTCATGAGGAACTGATTAAAATATCATCACTACCCCTGTGGGATTTGGAAAATATAACATGTTAGATTAACTTAATGCTCGATCACCAAACACACACCTTGTCTAGCTGATGGGTGAAGGCGTGTCCTTTCTCGAGGCAGAACTCTCTAGCCAGCCTAAGGAGGGAAGAGTGTGTGTGATGAAGATGTTGGTACACTGCTATGATGATGAGATACAGAAAAACGTGTGTGTGTGTGTGTGTGTGTGTGTGTATTTCACCCGATGGCAGACGAGAGCTCGTCCGTTGTACCCAAAGCTTCAAAAACACGATCCTCTTTCGGCCGCCTCTCTCCTGTGAACGTGCTGGAAAACCCTTAAAGAATAAAATGGACATAAAACAGTCACATTCTGAGGCTCACTGTTCATGTCCATGTACAAAGAGAGGAGAGAGAAGTCTTCTATCTTCTTAGCACTTTGGAAATAGAGGACAAGACCACATTTAGAACCCTTAGCCGACTAGAGCGAGGCTGATTGTGCCAAAACTCAGAAAGGTGAGAAAATAAATTGAGAGGTTAGACGCGGTTAATAAAACAGTCACAGTTCAGGAGACTTCGAAGAGACAAGTAGTGGTCTTCCAATACTCAAGTTTAGGGTCTTGACTATGTCTCTGTGACGTCACTTTTGAGCTTTATAAGAACTGTTTCTTTTCTACTTCTACCTACTAATCTTAAGGAAACAGGTTTGTAATTGCATAATACCTTTTTAAAATCAAACATATGCAGATGCTGGAAGTTATGAATGAATTACCAAACAACAGCCTTTCTTGAATGTCCCAAATATCTATTAGTTTATTTAATAACACTATTTTGGTGCTCTGAGTATTATCTGGTTTTAATTTGACTTGTTTTAACAGGTTTTTGCTTCCAGTGTTCATCCAGAGACAGAAAATCATCAGCTTTATCAGTTTAGCTTCTTTCATTATGTCATTTATTGTCGATATTATTGTTTACCGGGAGCTGAACTTGTTACCATGGTAACCAATGGTTCAAAAACCTACGTGACCCGGATATAGATAGTCGTTCAAATTTGTGACCCGGATTCTCATTCGGATTGCTAACCAGTTAGCTAAAAGCACAGAGTAATTAATGAGATTTAGTTGGTTACCTTCTGAGGTTTCCACACAGAAGCTGCTGTGACTTTAAACATGTTATTAACTGAAGCACACAGTGACGATGTGCCGCTCGATACAAAGCTAATGACCGGTAATGTGTTAAGATGTCACATATTACGTCACACACCAATTTAGGTCGTGTAAATGATTGCAATTATTCCTTTAGGGAGGAAAAGGTTTCTCACGATACTTAGCTTCAAGTTATAAAATCTAACTAGAATACACTAGCTAGTGTACCACTACACAAAACGAAAGTTCGCAAATCGGGAAATAGCGAATGTTTACACTGAACACATTTGGCCTTCCTGCTACCCGTAGTTGAGTGGGCGGAGCATGCTGTTCTGCTGGTTCTGTTCTAATCTGTGGGTCTGCGCTTCAACTAGGACGCCTAGATAGCGTGTAGTGTCCTGGCCGCCATTTTGGATGTGTTCCAAATCGCAAAACTCCTGCGTGTGGAATAGCGACCGTGTCCAGACTCTCGCACTCACTGTTACATTAACAGTGAATTAGCGAGCGAAAGGTTTATTATGAATTCTCTCATTACACGTTCATTCTCTCGGTGTCACGTACAGGAAGTTTTAGTAACGGTCATAGAATTTATTTTTCTCTACTAGCACGGAACCTCGGGCCCCATCTTGTGGTCAAATTCGTGTAACTGCACCGGCGCCATTTTCTAGTGAAATGTGAGTACAACTTTTATAACGAAACCTGTGAATATGTTTATCACGATACTGTTAACTGCTCCAATGAAACATTCTGACTCGAAAGCACTCGCTAGTGTTTCACTGTACAAAACTAAAGTTCGCAAATCGGCAATGTGTGCACTTTTCACATCTGGCCTTCCTGCTACCCGTAGGCGATTCTACTGGTTTCGTTACAATCCTCATACTTGTACTCTAACTAGAACGCCTTGATAGTATGTAGCATCCAGGCCGCCATTTTGGACGTGTTCCAAACCGCTTAGAAACGCTTGTATAGTGACTCGTGAGTAAACACTCGCGCCATCTTGTGGCCGCTGCGTGTAACTGCATAAGAAAAAACCGACTGCGACTCAACGGCGTCTTTTGTTTACATTTTAACTGAAGACACGGGAGTAATATTCTGCAATAAACACAACGGATTTTGTCTGTAATTTGCAGGCCTTCACATAGAAGTAGCTCTTTTAATTTACATATATTATCATTATATTATCACAATATATATATTATATATTATTATTTATTATCATGTTTATTGTTGTATTGTGTAATAAACTGTGGAACTAAATAAAAGAGGGAGAAGTTTCTGTAGATTCATAAATCCTGTTCATTCACTACAATCACTGCTTTAAGATAATGTTTTAATGTTTAAAAAGATTTAGATTTGATCAAAGGGCCATATTGTATAATGAAATAGTTGTAATAATTGAACAGCCTCCTGAAGCTGAACTCAGTGGATTGTGGTGCTGTTGTTTACTCAGGCTCAGGGTTAGAAGAGGAGCTCATCAGACACAGATATTTATATAAATGCTATAAATCTGTTTTATATTAAACCACTGACTGACTGCTTTCACTGTACAGCAAAGATCATCTGCAAAACCCTTTTTAATGCTAGCACATTTTCTGAACTTACGTTGTAATATATATATGTATGTATGTATATGTGTGTGTGTGTATCAGAAAGTTTGTTTTTATTACAATGAATTTGGATATTTTCACCTTTGGAACCTTTTCACGCTTATGTGATGTTCAGAGGGGTCCAAAAGTCCAAAATCCAAAATTTAGTTATAAAACTCTCAGGCTGTAAAGACAGGCCTGTGCAGTTTATCAAAAGAAAGCAACAGGATCTGGACACATCTCAATAAAATGATCAAAAGTGTCTGTACTGTTCAGGAACAACCACTTCTAGCATCATACACACTCGCTCACCTCACTGCAAAATGCAGAAAGACTCACACAATTACAGAGGATCTTGTTTCAGCCGCTGCAGTTATAAAGGGTAACTGACCCTCTTCTGGGTCACAGCCCACCAGCCGAGAAACACTGCTTCAGCAGATGATTTTTATAAAGAATAGAAAGACCCCTTTTTCAGCCACTGCTGGTAATGACAGCACATGAACTAGACCCCGATGTGCTCTCCAGCTCATCTACACACACAAGCATTTGTCTAATACCTACAGGCTGATCTATTTGTCACACACTGGCTCGGTGATTGGAAGTTGTCCTGCCACATTTATTTAATGCAGACCAGGCATTATGCTGAACACTGGTTTTATTCAAGGACACTAACTCCTGCAATAACGTAAGTTGGCTGCTGAATATAATGTACAGCATTAGGGTCTGGTTCTATCGCTGGATGCAGAAAAGCATTTGACAGGTTATAATGGCCATACCTGTTTCTACGCCTTAATAAATTTTTCACACTGGTAATTAAACCTCTTGCACAGGGCATTAGAACAGATCCTGCTACTGAGGGCATCTAGACAGGTACAAATCAATGTCTTCCACAGCTTACTTTCACAGAATCCTACTGCTTGGGCAAATTCTGCAGTTTCTTTTTGCAAGAAATCGTGGAGATTAACAGACAATCCTTTCACTCCTTCTCTATATTCCGATGCTCCTTTCACTCCTTCTCTGTTTTCTGATGCTCCTTTCACTCGTTTTCATGGTCATTATCTTGTTACATTGTCCAACCTATATTCAGTTTCAGGTTTCAGACAACTACCTGACATTTAACCTGTAAAATCTGATTTTTGAATTAATGAATTAATGAAAAGCTATCCAGGTCTTGAGGAAGCAAACCTGGTAAAAAAAAAAAAAAAAAAAAAAAAAACTCTGATGCTCCCACCACCATGCTTCATGGATGGGGTGAGGATTTGGTGTTGGTGTGCACTCTCCTGTGTTCTTGAAAAAAAAAAAAAAAGATTAAAGAGAATGTGTTTGTCTGTTGTTATGAATTTCATCAACACGGGAGACCATGTTTTATTATTAAGATAATTACATAAGCAGAAATTCTGTTACTTCAAAGTGTTTACATCTTTCACTGGTGCCAATTAAAATGATTTATGGAGATGTTTCTAATTAAACTTGAAGAAATCTACAAGAGTTTTAGAAATAAAATAAGGTTGTTGATGAGTTCATGCACTAAAATAGATGTGTTGTGTTCATGGTGACAGAATCAGGAGTCAGTCTGAAGCGTCTCCACTCAGCAGAATCATTCTCATGTTCTTCTCCGACCCTCCAGCCTCCACCCCAACCTCCATCCCTCTCCACATTTACACCTCAACTCACCTCCTTCACCTTCTGCACCTGCAAACACTGAAATAACAAGCACATTTTCATCAGCACATTCTTTAATAGAGGTGTTTAATAATAAAAGGACGCACTGTATAAGATTATATTTACTGTTTACTGTCTTTACATTCAAAAGCTCAAACATTAACACCACCTTCTGAAGCCTTTTCTGAGCTGTGTGTTAACTGATGATGGAGAACACAGAAGAGGTTTTTATTAACAGTGGAGTAGTGAACACACACACACACACACACACACACACACACACACACACACACACACACACAGCCATTTTACAGCTCCAGCTTTATTAACATGATTATATACTATATACTGTACTGTAGTGTCACAACACAGAGGAATAAGAGTTTATATTTCAGCTGAATTATTATTAACTGAGCAGAACAGCTATAGAAAAGTAATATTAGTGTTTTTATCATTTAGTTTTAAAGTAGTAGTTCATGTAATAATAATAATAATAATAATAATTATTATTATTATAATATGTGTATTTTAAACGTCTTTTTATTTGAAATAGACGGAAATATAAAGAGTCATGATCATAAACTCTTTCCTCCTCCATCATCTCCTGCTTTTACTTTGAGAATAATACTGCTCTCCTCAGTTCCCCTCAGAAACTGGTGACGCGACTGAACCCTGAGTTCTGATTGGTCAGCGCGCTGACTCCTCCCATATTCCCACTGAACACAGGTGCATAAGCAGGTTCTGTAACTTTCTCTCACCGAGTTAAACAGAGTTAACAAATTATTATTCACCTAATTAAATATTAAAGTGAGTTAAAGTGAGCTAAAGTTTAAGATCTCCTCAGTAAGTTATCATTTTGTGTGTTTATTGTGTTTATTGTGTGAGAGTGTGCAGTGAGAGAGTGCAGTGAGAGAGTGCAGTGAGAAATGGCTCGTGCAGTTGTGAAAGCTCTGATTTTCCTCACAGTTTCTCTTCATCTTTCATCAGCAGGNTCTCTAATATTAAAGTTTAGCGCTGAGCCTGTGATAAGGGGAGATCTGACCAAGTTACACACAAATAATAAAGTCAATAAAGATAAACAATACATCTATTACTCATGCTCATTTTAATATAATCACTTCTACCGTCATTTCTGCGTCATTTCATCATGTACGTGTTTATGTGAAGTTTTGTTTATTATTTACTGCGGCTCTTTTTTCACTTCCGCCTCAGTGCTCAGCTATTTCAGATCGTAGGAGGCTCAGGGGCAGCAGTGAGTGCAGACAGAGTTTATTCCTCACAGTAGGATGAGG
>CM074968.1:984801-1017110 GCA_037577455.1 Pangasius macronema | reverse complement strand
GTGACTGCCAGAAGGGCAGTCTCTGTGGAGTGGGCCGGTTTGAAGCCAGACTGATTGGGATCTTGGAGGTTGTTCTGCGAGAGATAAAGAGACAGCTGATTATAGACAGTACGTTCAAGGGTTTTAGAAAGAAAAGAGAGAAGTGATACCGGTCTGTAGTTGTTGATGTCAGAGGGGTCTAGAGAGGGTTTCTTCAGAATGGGAATAACCCTTGCTTTTAGTTATAACTTGCTCAAGTAGGAATAACTGATTTGGCCAACACTAGATAACATCACAGTAACAGATGTCATCAGACAGTTGCCTAGCTGGCTATATCAAATCTAGATAAAATAGCTAGCTCGTAAAATGTACAACAACATTGCTCCGAATAGTGTAAGTGTATGTCAGTGGCTTTTGACAATACATCAGTGGCTTAAGCCCCTGAAGAAACCACCTCAACACGACTGCTGTAGTTACAAATGCTAGCATATTAAAAATACCCCAGTGTACTTTTCTTCAAATATACTACAACATGATAATATATAAAAAGTAAACTGTCGATCTCTCCAAATATACCTTAGTAGTGAGCTTATATATATAGAACTGTGTGTGAATTTGCTGAGATCTTCACTCAAAGTCAAGAAGAGACATGCGTGAAATGAATGAGAAACTATAGAGATCATAAGGAGATCTGTTTTCCCTCTATGGGCATTTTATTTTAAGAAATAGTCATTGGCTGTATAAGTAACCACACCACCTACACACAGATAAACCAGTGTTTGAGCTGAAATATTGCTTCCTCGTTGTCTCTCTCTGATACACAGTGGTTTGGTTTGAAGCTCTGCATGTGTTTCTCTGTGTCATGGGTAAGTGTTAATAATCTCATTTATTGCTTTACAAAATAATTGGCCAAATGATTAGTCTGGCTATTCACCACATTACCGGTCTCACAATAAAACCTTACAGTAAAAATAATTCATCATAATTCTGACCAGAGATTTTGTAATTAAGAAATGTAATTAATATTGTGTAATGATTATTCAGGAAAGTGCAAATTCCCCCCAAAAATGTTTTTCTCTCCATGCAGGTATAAGGTTTTGTTACTGAGAATTCTTTTATTTCCTTCAGAACTTTAGAAAATGAAGATGATGAATGTAAATTACAGTGTGGGATGTTTAATATGTTGGATTTAACAGATGTTCCTTCATTATAACATAATAATAATGGAAAAAAGGAAAAACACTAAATGCGATTTTTTTTTGGCATCTTTTGTCTACATGACCTGATCTTTTCCTATTTTTCTCAGTGTTGCTGCTTTACCCAGATGCTGCCTTCTTCAGATTAAGACTAGAAATCAAGAGACTAATAGCAAAAAGTTATTTAAAAAAAAAAGATTTAAGAAGTCTCTAATAAATTCACACTTTATACATTTTATATTCACATTTATATATATATTTATTTATTTATTTCCACCACTGTCATGAAATAACTTATGAATTACATCTTTTCTGCTCTACAGTTCTCTAAGAAGAAAACCAAGAGGAGACATGATGAAATGGAGTATTCATATGTTGTATTTTCTTCTGTCAGTCAATAACGCAGCAGTGTCAGGGTAATGTGTGTACACGATGTCATACATTATTTATTATTTACTGACCAGTAACAGATTTATACATTTATATTGTCACCGTTACAGATATGATATTGTATAATTGCAGGAGCCTTTGGATTCTGCACATGTTTTTTACTCTAAACCCCAAACTATGGTCTGTTTGTTATAGAGAATAAAATATTCAGATGCAAATAGATAAAATTCTTTATTTTGTCATTGGTACTAAGAAAATAACAGATTTCTAGAGTCATGCTGTTAGAGATCTTACCATTAATAAATCCTCTGTGATGTTCATGGATTTATATACTATATTTACAGAAAAATGGATTGTTTTCATTTAATAACATTATGCAAAATGTACACTCTATTCCAGAAAAAAAGATACATAATTCAAAAGGAAGGGTGCATGTAAACTTTTCTAATTTCTACATTTAAACAGATGGATGAAAGCATTTTTCTCCAAGTGCCTTTTTGTCTTCCAGAAAAAAAAAATAATAAAAAAAAATATATATATATATATATATATATATATATATATATATATATATATATATATATATATTCCAAAAACCCTGTATATACCTCCTTTTCTATCTGTATATACTGCACACTCAAACAAATAAAACCATCAGAGCTGTGTCCTCATAGCTATGGCCAAGCTGTTTGTTTATTTATTTATGGCCAAGTTATTTATTTATATATTCACATTACTGTTTATCATTCAGAATTCTTTTTCTAATTAGAAGAAGAAGAATTTTGAATAATAGTGTGTGATTATACAGCATTGTAATAGTCATTACAGATTGTGCATATGCAGTGGTTGAGCACTAGGGGGCGCTCTGGGGATTTCTATAAATAAACGCTTGCGTTCTTCTCGAGATGAAGAGGAAAAAAAAAAAACCTGCCAAACAAACATAATCTCTACTGATCACTCTGTCAAGGTCAGTGATTCATTAAAAAAGTGTCACTTTACACCTCACACTGATTATAAAGCTGAGAAAACAGAGTAATATGTTAATCCCTGTACTGTTCAGTCAGGTTTTGCATTTTTAAATTTGTTTTTTTGTCCTGAATGAAATGTGAAGGCTAACTGTTAGCATTTTTATATTGGGGAAAAATATCGGTAGCTTGAAATCTTGTATTAATATTTTTATTATCACTTACGACAGTCTACGTTGATTAAATATTTGGTGAAATATTTAAAATAACCTTTAAAGTTCTAATAAAGATTGGCTTGGCTGGTACACTGGGTAGCGCGAGCCGCCTCGACCGTTAACGGTCATATTTTTAAATGATGCAGAGCGCCTGTTACGTCACACTGACTGTTTATTCAGTTTATTCAGTCACATTTATATACTTTACTGTATTACAGGTGACCTCATTCATAACACTCTGTGCAGATTATAATGTGTTGTTTTTCTCTGTGATAAACTGAATAGCAAAATAAATAAATAGACATACACAGCTGAATATTATTACTGCAACCAAACAACTAATCAACGTTGAGAATTTACCAATTCAGGGCTTGAAATGAAGATAAAACATAAAGTTGCAAAAAAAAAAAAATTGTGAGCTCACGTTCCTTCCTGTTTCAAATTTTGTGAAGAGTTGTTATTTTCCAGGTATTCAGTGCCATGAATCTATAATGTGCTGCTGTTTACCACTTGAGTGTTAATCCCAATATAAAAAATAAACAATAAACATCTGGACTTAGTGCGTATAATTTTGCAAACTTAAATTGCGTCATCAGTCCATGGTTTGGAAGAAATTCTTCTATGTGAAAGCAAAGCTGTGATTTCTGGGTGTGGACTCAATTGTTCAGGCCAAGTGTGTGCCATTTAATTAGTGTTAAGAAAATGGTTTATATCTTTAATAAAGGAGGTACAGTGGCTTTGTAGTTAGCACTTTGCCTCACGCCTCCGGGGTTGTGGGTTCGAATCATGCCTCTTCCCCGTGTGCGTTTGAGTGTGAGTTTGCATGTTCTCCCCATGCTCCAGGGCTTTCCTCCCCCAATCCAAAGACATGCATTGTAGGCTGATTGGAATTTCCAAAGTGTGTGTGTGTGTGTGTGTGTGTGTGTGTGTGTTTGAGTGTTAGAGAGAGAGAGAGAGAGAGAGAGATGGGTTGGCACCGCGTCCAGGTTGAAACTAATGCAGTGGGTGTAAATAATGTTATTTAGCACAATCTGACCAATCAGAATCCAGAACTTAGCAGCACATTAAAATCCACTTAATAAATATTATCTTAATAAATCTAAAGGTTGATTAAACATGATAGATCATTAACACAAAAAAAATGTTTGATACATGTAGGTACTTAATTTGTACCCATTTATTGTATTTCTACTTGTGGTTATTTATTGGAGTCCCATAAATAAAAAGGCTACCTTAGCCGATAGCATGCAGCCTAGAAACCTTCTGCAGAAAAATACAAATCTATATCTATATATTAATTTCTAACTATATAACGATATCATCTGATTCTGAATTGCATTTATATTTACTTAAAAATGAAGTTCGTGACTTTCTAAATGTTAAAAAAAAAAATTAATTTATGTATTAGTCTATACAGGCATAGAACACAATATAAAGATAAAAAAAGAACTATGTACGAGCAAAAAAATGAACAGTATGGAAAAATTGCTGTGATTGCGAGGCATTTTGTGCCCAGATGTTCAGGTTTAAGATTTAAAAATGTGCTATTTGGACCGAACTGATACGACGTGTTGCTGTTTGCGAATTGGGCCTCGTTTCTACAGGCGTTTCATGACATTTGATGTCGCACAGTTTGTCCAGATTTTCTGACAGATCCCTGAGAAAGAATGCTGAAATATGACATCACTTAATCACGTAATTATACAATAAAAAATCATTCTGTTGTTAAAAAAAGCGTCAGTATTGAAGTGACTTCAGCTAATATGGACTTCCTCTCCTGTACATTGATTGGAGTGGATTTGGACTCCTGGTCCTGTTCTGATCGTGATCTAATTCCATTCTGCGTCCAGTCTTCTGTGTCCTGGTCCTGTTTGGTCCGATCTAGATCTGTCCTGTTCCCAATCCATCTGTTGCTGTGTTGTCTTTGTTTATGCCCCCGTTCTGTCTTTATTTATTGATCACTGTGATGTTTGTCCTCCCTGTTGTGTAGCCATGATATAGTCCCATCCTGGTCCGGTCCTGTTTTGGTCCTGTTCTGGTCCTGTTCTGTCTCTGTGTGGCCATTAATGCTTTTGACCGTATTGTTGTGGCATCACGACTAGAGCTCCTTTAGATTTTCACCCCAGTATATGTGGAGATAGGAGTGGATGCAGGAGTTCTACAGTGATTGAAATAACAGTTTAAATTTCATTGTAGCCCTGTGGTTCAGTCCAGTTCTAGCTTGAGTTGAAACTGTTTCTTTTCTTCAAGGGCTCCATCTCCACCACATGGTCTCTGGATCTGGAGCCTCTATTCAGCTCCACTATGCGAGGAACCACTGTGGACCAGCGATCTGTAACACCCACACAGACAGGCATAATTGTGTATTTTGCAAAGAAGTTATTTATATTGCGAAGTGACTTGTGGCCAAGTGTGGTGACCCATACTCGGAATTTGTGCTCTGCATTTAACCCATCCAAGTGCGCACACACACACACACACACACACACACACACACACAACAGTGGGCAGCCTTTTTTGCTGCGGTGCCCGGGGAGCAGTTGGGGGCTTGGTGCCTTGCTCAAGGGTCTCACCTCAGTCGTGGTATTGAGGGTGGAACCGAGCGCTGGCCATTCAACTGAGACTTGAGACTCGAACCCACGACCTTCAAGTTCACCTTCGGGTTACAAGTCCGACTCTCGAACCACGTTAGGCCACGACTGCCCCATTGTAAGACAGTTGAAAGATCACAGGTTCATTTATTTCTGCTGAAGGAACCCAGAGGCTCCAGTAGAAGGTACTTGTGGCTCAGAGTGACATGGGGCACATTACTTAATTCAAAACTTGATATTATATTAAATGAAACCATGTGTGATTTATTTAGCTGCTCTATTTAGCAAAAATACTGGTGTTTTAGAGCTTTTTGTACCTGTTTTGCAGTGTTATGGACAGCAATCCAATAGTATATATGAAAACATTTTAAATAAAATAAATCCTGAAAATGTATGATTTTTGGTGAATCATAACTAGGCACAACATAGTGATCATACAGTTAACTGTTTTCTTCTACAGTAGTACACTGTAAGCTTGTTAGCAGCAAGCATGGCTTATTAGTGCATTTATGTCTTCCTGCACAAAATTCTTTACAAACTTCTGGATATCTGTGATCATGGTATTCCACCAATATTGGAACTGGAGTTCACCCATGTTATGAGCTTTTCCCAGTAGATGTGGTTGCTTTTGTGTGGCTGGGCTTTGTGGAGTAGGATGGCCCTGTGCTTGGACTGTTTCTTGCTCTGAATGAAAGGGTGCTCACCCAGGATGCTTTGCATGTGCTCTCTATTAATAGGTATGTGACAGGAGCAGCAGAACTGAACCCATGTATAAACGCCTTTATAAATTTTTTTATGGGAAAAAAAAAAGGAATTTGTGTGTGAAACCCACCTCGTCGTAGTCGTTTCGTGGTGTTGTGTATGTGTTCATTTTGCTCTTTGTGTCCTGGATCCTCATTAATGATTCCCAGATTGTGGTTCCAGTCTGACCACTTCACCTCATCCACTCTGGAGGAAAATATAAATAAACACACATTAGGTTTTCTGATTTATTGACATAATGATGACTGTAGCTAATTAATGCCATGCTTTTACCAGATTTTTAAATAAAAGCTGTAATTTATGTAAAACCATGATTCATTTATGAGGACCAGGTGAAGATAACTGACACCAACCTATATTTATGAGGACGTTCAGTCCTTTTTGGGACACACACACACAGAGCTAACAAACATTAATTAATTAACTCTTGCATTCATTACATACTTAACACCTCATACCTGTTTCTGGCTGTTACTGATAAATCACTATTGATCAGTGTTATATTACAATGCCAGTACTGACTGTGGTCAGAAGTGATCATTGTTTTTTTTTGGTCAAACCTGTGCTAGTTGTTTAACTGGCTCATCAATATTGATCAGTGTTGATTCTTTGCATATGTTCATTCATTTTTCTTTCAAATGCCAGGCACTCTTCTGAATACTCCCAGCTGGGGCCGCTTGAGAGCTCTGTAGAGGTGCAGCGGGGTTTTTTTTTTCAGTGTTTGGTTGCTATGATACGGAATAGCCGTGGAAGTAATGAGTTACTAGGATCTAATTTGGCAGATAGTTTGTTCTGATTTCCAGGCGTTATATGTAGAAATTTGAAGTAAACAGAAAAGTAGCTGTTGATAGATAGCAAGCTACGCCATATAGTTTTTTTTCCCAATCAACTGACTGAGTCTAGCTGACTGCTATGTACCTGGTAGACCCATGGCGAACGAAATGCATTATGTTTCATATTAATATTGTGATAGTCCGGGGATGTCCTCTAGTACAGACATGGATACTCGGAGACCAGCAATATTAATATGACAGTTGGTCGGTGTGGTATTTGTTCCGCCTCTCCACTGTGATTGGTTGGCTGGGTAAAAAGCGACGGCAGTGCTGAGCATTGCATTTTACCCAAAGCTGAACATTTTTCAACTCTCGGTGACCAGAAAAAAAGGCAAGCGTGGACTAGACTCTCAGGGCCTAGTCACGCTGCTGGCTTTTTTAAATATTCAGCGCTCCCATCGCAAACAATTGAAAAAATACGATGACCTCAGGAAGAACCGCTTTGGTGGACGCACATCCTTACTGACTGGCTGTAACTGATCAGTAGTAATTATTAGTAATTGATCATACCTGAAGCACCAGCGTTTATCAGGTGTCCCATCCCAGTTCCTGCCCACTGTCACCATTTCACCCACACGGAACTTCTTGCGCAGACACACAGGTAAAGAGCGCTCAATGTCCAGGATCGTTGTAGCCCACTGAAGATGACGCAGAGAAACCATGTCTGACAGTTAATTTATCAATGAAAGTATTCATCAGTAAAATAACCAAAAGTAAAACATCTTTAAAACAGACTAAAATATTCAGCAGATTTTGAAATAAACTGGCAATTTGTGTCATTTGCCTATAAATGATCATTAACACCTCCTATTAGTAATGTTTCCAGATTCTCCTGTTTTCTTTTTGTGTAAGTTTACCTGCAGCTTCCAGATCTTCTTGCTCTGTTTAGACACCTTGGTGACGGTCTGACCCATCAGAGCGATCAGCATGTTGAGCAGGAGCACAAAGGAGAGGACGATGTAGGTGACTGCGAGGATAAGGCAGACCTCAGGGTACTGCATCCCCTGGAGCATTTCCTCCAGGTTTCCCAAGCCGATGGTCAACTTGAACAGGTCCAGCAGAAAGGTGGTAAAAGCCACCGTGTCTCGGCAGTATGACTTTTTTGTCATGTCCCACTGGGTGTCTGTGCTGTTGGAGGGACATGGATTGAGCAGAGACACCAGAGCTAATAGAGGAGAGAAAAGTGAACAAAATACGATTTTGTACACTCTGTGGAAATAACTGTAATATATCACTTAAATATGTATGTATATTTATTATCCTTACCTGAGGCATAGCCAATCATGAAGAGAAGGTAGACCAGCAGAAAGCGGAACAGATCTTTAAACAGAATCTACACACCAACAATAAAACACAGTTAGTGCCCGCAACAACATTCATAAATAACACTCGAATATTTTCACTCAGTTTTAATAATTAATCAAGCAAATAATTGCAAACTTGGCCAACATTTGGTCTGGGAGCCCTTTGTTACAGAAACATTGTAATGTGTTCAGTTAATATTAAAATCAAGATTAATTAATAATCGCATTATGGAATTTAAATAAGCACATTGCTAAATTAACTAAATAAATAATTAAATTAACTATTAGTGTTTATATTAAATTTGTTAATATTAATTATTTCTAATAAACTTTGCTAAAATGTCACCTGGTTAATTATTATAATTATTTTAATTTGTTATAAAACGTAATAATGAAAAAACTATAAAGTATTGTAACATCATACTGTATAACTTAAATGTAAAAAAAAAAAAAAAGAAACTAATTGTCATTATTTAAGGAATTACCTCAAAATTATTTTAGCATTTATACTAAACACTGTTTATTTGTTATTTATTATCAGCATGATTAAAAGGACTGTGTGTGTATCTGTGTGTACGTGCGTGCGTGCGTGCGTGTGTGTGTGTGTGTGTACCTTCTGGATCATGATGCTGTACGTGCCAGTGAGTTTGAAGCCTCTGGTGAAATAAAGTGTGTTCATCCATCCTAACACCAGCGCACACACCATCACTGTGACGTAGGCCTGCACCCCGGCCAAGTACAGAACCGCCGTCACCAACACCAGCACTGAGTACACAAAGCTGCACACACATACACTCATGTATACACATACAGCCATACATACTACACACATACTTCTGTAGCACTATCATGTATGCATGTGTCTGTTTGTATCTTACTAGAGGAGTTGAAATGATCCATCCATAAATAAGGAGCTCACTGACGGACACTTCTTCAGAAACAGGTCCTTTATCTGAAAGGGAGGAAGAAATTTCAGTGGCAGTAAAAAAAAAAAAAAAAAAAAAGCGCTAGCATTAAAATACTACAGGATTTTAAGTTGATCAGTTTGGACATGTTTAGTGTCTAATGTTTACTTCTTAAGTTTTGTACTGGAATCTGAAGGCTAATATTGCTAACAAGTTCAAAAACTTAATTTTAATAAAACATCTCTACACATTTTTATGTGTAGTTTTTGGTGGAACTTTATCATCATGGGAGGATGGGTTTCCCTTTTGAATCTGCTTCCTCTCAACGTTTCCTCCTCATGTTGTCTCAGGGAGTTTTTCCTTGCCACCATCACCTCCGGCTTGCTCTTTAGGGAGAAATTTAAATCTCGATCTGGATTTCTGTAAAGCTGCTTTGTGACAATGTCCATTGTTAAAAGCACTATTTGAACTGAATTGAATTTGTATAGTGCACTTCCACCTTTTTAATTTTTAAAGCCATTATCACTTATCCAGTCCTGGAGTGGTTTGTGAAAGCAAAAAACACACCAAGCATTGTGAGTGTGTGTGAGAGGGACTCACATTACTTATGAAGAAAAACAATCCAGAGCTGAGGGTGACGAGTTCTCCTGCCAGACGCAGTTTGTCTCCCGTTGTTACGTATGGATACGGAGGCTGAGGAGGGATTTTAAGCATTAACACAGACATGCACAGATTTGTGTACATGTAGTGTGTTTGTATTTATGGTGCTCACCTTGGTTCCTGAAGGACGGTAGTAGGCGACGAGTGTGAAGATGATCATGGTGATGAGGTATGACACCACGCTGACGTAGAAAGTCATGGCAGCAAATTTTTGCCATTTTGCCCTCAGCAGTTCGTTAATTGGCTCCACAGCCAACATCTCATGACGGTTCTGCACAAGCAATATCATTACATGTATATAAGTATAAAAGATATCAAATCTCCCAGAATTCCTTGCTTTTATCCACTTTATCTTTCCCTATGCCTCAAAAAGAGACAAAAGGTAATGTCCATAAACTTGAGTTCTAGCTTTTGGGTCACTCATTGTGTATTGGGGTGCCAAAACTATGGCAAGTTTGCAATAAAAAAAAAAAAAATCTGCATTTGAATGTTTGAGATCCCCATTTCCTAAATGTTTTGTCTTAATGTTAGTTTATTTTTTTAAACTATGTATTAGTTTTCCCACTACGAGGTAACATGTCCGTAGTTCATTTCTAACATACCAGAATTTTCAGATGATGAATTTCAGATGACACGATTTTCTCTGATTCATAACTACAAAAATGTATTGTTCTTTTCACCTAATCTGTCTAGGTTTAATAATCCCTAGTCTTTCACTTTCCCTTATTTTTTCAAATAATCCCCTAATTCTACTGAGCATAGACTTGTGGATGATGACCCTGTCTGCTTGTGCTTAGTTATGAATTATGACTAGAAATATTGGCCAATAAAGAAGCTTTGCAAAAACCTCCAACTGCCTCTGACTCTCAAGTCTCGGCTCACTATTGTCTTTATAAATGTGCTGTAAACCCCAACCTAAAATAAACCTCGAACTGGGTTTCTGTTCGTTTAACTTTTTGATTTTCAATATTTTTCATCTCATCCCCATCTATCTCTTTCTTTCTCATCAGTTACCTCGATCCTGCTGTTGTAGACGAGGATCTCCAGCACAGAGACGTCCTCACCACACGTGTCAAGGTAGGACAGGTCATATAGCGACGAGTAAACAGGTCCATATGCCCAGTCCTTAAACTTCCTGCACAGGTGACGCACCTCATCATCTTTGATTTCTCTCCTAATGATGTGCTGGAAAACCTGCAATAGAGAAAAATCAGTCATTTACTATAATACTATAAACCGTTTACTATACTACTACAGATCATCTGCTGTACAACTATAAACCATCTACTATAAACCCTTTAATATACCACTGTAAACCATCTATTATACAAAATATACTATACTACTATAAAAGTATATACTTTTATATACTGTATCAAGGCACACAGTTATTAAGCAATATGTTAGGCAGAATCAGTCATGCCTCGGGTGATGTAATCATCAATTGTTTTTTTGCTCACCCCGATCTTGCCGAGTTTGGCGGCCATCATGAGTGGTGACATGCCATCATTGTTGAGCACCTGCTCCAGGCTGCCTTCTGGGTAAAGTTTGGCACTTTTGATGAGCAGCAGGTCATACATCTTGGTGACAAAGCGTGTGTTTTCACGCGTGTTGTCAGACACATGCACGAGCGCATGCAGGGCCGTGTTGCCTCGTGAGTCCTGACGCCGCAGATCTGCCGCCTTGTGAGTGTTCTCGATCAGATAGTGCACCAGGGCGGGTTGATTAGTGCAGGTGGCCAGCGACAGCGGGAGCTCACCTGGATAAACACACACAAAAACAGTAAAAACAAACAAGATTTTTCCAGTGATTTAACTAGCACAAACAATGTTAGCAAAGACACAGGCCTAATTTTATGTTCAACCCCCACTTCTCTTGTCTTTAAAGCTTGATTTTCACACATCTTTACTTGTTAGTAAAGTTGAACAGTGTGTAACAGTGTGCAGTAGAGTGACTCACATCAGCTGTACTAACACACTTCCACCAGCAGGAGGCAGTAAGCATTCAGCACAGTGAACGTCTCAGCTAGAGCACAGAAGTACCTTTCACTCCCTGAGCTGTTTTTATTTAGCACATGAAGTCACACTGCTCCTGAAAGACTGAACTGTGCTTCTGCCAGAAGGGTGGAGTTTTAAAATAGTCTAATATTTACGTGCCAATAGCTGACCTAACAACATTCTGTAACAATTCTTTCTCAGTTATTAAAGGCCTATAAACCAGTACCTCCCCTTTCACTGCACATTTTACTGCTCTAACACATCTCACAGTTCATCAACACACTCCTGGTTAACTGGCTTGCATCATTTTCCTATTTGGTAAAATATAATAACTGAAAATAGTTGAGAGTCACAGTAGCCACCTTTGCTATGAAAAGAGAATCCTCTTGCATCTCATTTCCTACTAATTACAGGGAAGTACTGATCTCGATCTCTACCACAGTAGATGATCTCTCTCTGTACCACAGATCATTACCATAACACACATATAAATGAAATGTAACACATTACACTAAGTGTCCAGTGAAGCTAATGACACTTTTATTCCTCTCGTTCATCGACTTCCTGCTTTTTCTTAATTTTCTTCCTCATAAAACAATGGCGATGTTGCTCATAAACGGAGAAGCAAAGATGACAATGGAGGTTTACAAAACATGTCACTCACCGAAGTAAAAATACCCCCCCTCGTCTCGGGGCTGGAAGAAGCGTCCCCGAGCCTGTGCGTGAACATCAGCTTGTTTCTCCACCAGCAGCTCAGCGTAGTGTTTACAGCGTCGCTCGATGGCAATGTGCAGCGCCGTCTGACCTACAGCACACACAACACACTGTCAACAATCACCACCAGTAAACAACAATACATACAAAAAACCAGCAACTAACGAGTAAAGACTGCAAACTCTGCTCCATATCCATTATATATCTACTGCCTTAAAAATGAAATGATTTCCAATGCATTCTGGGGAGGTTCTGTTCCCTGACAGTTCATGTAGCAAGCAGCACTTGAGTGAAGGTAAAATGAGGTCATTTTCCCTCTGTCTTGAAGTTAATAAGACAATGCATACATTTCTGTGTCCTGAAGACCTTCCCATTAAAGCAAGCTGTTGCTATAGAAACAATAAAGAGAGCATTAATATAAACCTGTGGATTGCAGCTGCACTACTGTCAGAGCTGCTGTTAAAGATAATTAATCAACGCCTTCTGACCAATCAGAATCCAACAGCACCGTGGTGTCGTTAGAGTATGGACTGACTGCTGATATACACTGATGTACACTTCTCATTGATCATGTACACTTTCTAAAACTGAATGAATGGACCTGAATCTGAGGAAGGGAAGTGACATCATCAGACTGGGTGTGTCACTTGGAAACCTTGGGGTTTGGGCCTGGCAGGCGCACCATGAAACACACAGACATGTGCTGTTTAAATTAGTGCAGGGTGGAGACTAAAGACACTGCAGCTCTTTCACAAACCCTCAACCCTGCCACACACACACACACACACACACACACACACTTGAGCACTAAAAATGCCAGCGTGGCATTTATACGTGAACGCCTTTAAATTCACAGAATGGCCAGGATTCACTCTAAACACCATCATGCTGCTGTTGGATTCTTGATTCTGATTGGTCAGAAGGTGTTGATTAATTTTCTATAACAGCAGCTCTGACAGTAGTGCAGCTACAGATCAAAGGTTTATATTAAAGCACTCGGTGTGTAATTGCTGATATGGTGAAGTTTTCTGTGAGGAGACGTTTAACATTTATGGAAGGAGTCTAGTGCGTTAGCGCTTTGTAACAGTCTTCATCACGCCACCCTGTCACTGATTATTTTACTGTAACTGCACCACACCGAGTGCTTCATTCCTTACTGAACTGTCAGAAATTTAAGTAGGCGTGGCTTTTGCAGCTGTCAGTCTCAGTGAAGGAGGTGTGGCCTCATCACACCCTGTACATACTGCTTCCAGCAGATTTAAACTTTTTTTTTTTTTTTTTTACTTTATTATTAGTTGGAAGTTTTATACTATAGTTAGCAGAGGCTGTGTCCACAGTCCCGTGTGCTCGCTCCTTACCACGGTAGTAGAGGTCCCTGAAGGGCGTGTTGACGAACTCGTGCAGGTTTCCTGTCTGCTCAGCTATGTCCAGCAACAGCGGGATGGTGTCATTCCTCCCACCATATAAATTCAGCAGAGCTTTCAGAAGACACGTTTTCCCTGTGGATGGCTCTGCACAGAAACACACACACACACAAAACAGTCACACAAGATGTGTACACATTAATAGTCTGATTTTTTTCTCTTTTAAGCCTTCCATTCTCTTCCTGTGCTCTGTATCACCGAGGTGGATCCCACTGGTACGTTAACAGTTGTACTGTTGTACATTTCTGCATACAGTTGTTACTGCATAGAGTTAATTTGTTGTTCCACAGCAAGTACGAGAGTGAATCATTATGACTGTGGGAGTTTGGAGGACACTGATACACATTTCCAAATTCTTCCTGAAAATGAGCAATGAAGAAGATGCATACATCAATTTTACACTGTGTTCTTACAGCCATCTTTTAAAATCCCAACAAAATGTTGACCAAATTCTATCATTTCTATAGAATTTAGAATGTGTGAAAATGTGTGTCCTCCATGTCAGAATATATGATGAGGATCTTCGAAATATAGACCTGCAATTTAAGAAAATGACTATATTCTGTTTACGTCGTCAATCAGCATGATCCCGAAATCAGCTTGTGCAGATAACAGGCTCGCATAAACACAAGTGTTTGTCAAAGTGAGCTTGAGCTAATAGGAAGATCGTTTTTTTCCATTAGCATGTTTTGTTGTCACCACTCTGTAGCTGCCCAATGCATTTGCTGCCCCCTATTGGTGGATTTTAAACGAGTGTCAGAGCAGCACTCAGAATTTTTTCAAAAATTTCCCTCACTGACCGATCATTGTCGTCATCAGACGTTGGTCACAGTGCCATTCAATCTGCAGCCAGTGAGCACATTACGTTGCGTTCTAAGAGCCGATCTCCAAAGAATTCTTTTATGATGTGCCGTTTCTGTCTGTGACAGCGAAATCAGGCTGAAATCATACAGTGTTAATCTGGGTTTAAAGGAGCACATGGGAAATGACTGGAACTTCATAACAATGCTGAATCGTTAAGTGTGAATCCGCAGCAGTCAGTCACTGAGTTTTCTCATCTGCTTTCTAAACCAGTGTTTAGTTTAATTTTAGAATTTGTATGAAATTGTGAGTCTGAGCTCTGAATGAAGCTATGTCAGGAAGATAATCTATTTTTAAACAGATAAAAATGTGTGTTCAGGCATTCTAAAAATAATTTTTGTCCATTATTACATTTTAGAGTGTAGCAAGAGTGGCACTGTTTATTCTGCTTAAACCCCTAAATCCGTAACGGGGGCCTCTTAACATCTGGTCTAAAAGGTCATACTGGTGCTTCCAATGATTACTCTTCCCGGATGAATGCCAGAACATGCTTCTGTGTGTGTGTGTGTGTGTGTGTGTGTGTGTGTGTGTGTGTGTGTGTGTGTGTGTGTGTGTGTGTGTGNCTGTGACTTCTCACTCCACTCTGATATTTTCCCCCAATCCTTTGAGGCAGAAAGCAGAGCTTTATTGGGACACAGTGATATCAGTTTTCCTCTTCCTGATATGTTACAGACTGAAACAGGAATGAAAAGGACAGTGATAAGACAGGATGGGATTTCCTGCTAGATATAATACTGCAGGTCGTGTCTCATCTGTTAAACATGCAAAAAAGTTCATAAAGCCAAAAGTGCTGATATTAAAGATCATGACATTTATAAGTAATTAATTATTTGGCCTTCCCATGTAAGCTTTAAGACCACATATACACTGTCTACAGTTTGTCTATGTTCTGTGTTCATATCTTAGACGTTTCCTGTCTTTTGAGTTCTCCCTGATTTCTGCACACTTCCTGCTTCCCGTCTCTGTCCTGTTCCAGCTCCGGCCTTGACCACACCCCCTGGATCATCTCGGGTTGTAAACTAATAAGCCATATTGGCTTATTTTATACTCATTGGCCATACATGTCGCTTTGTAAGTGTATTAACGTTGATGATTAAAGTTGTGCTTCACCTCTGAACTCCTCGTCCGTCAATCTCTTGTTGTGGCTCTGCAGGAACTCCAGCAGACCGTCCAGAGCATCCGGGTCAGCTCGAGACACAGCATCGAAAAGCAGTGCACGATTAAACACCTTCAGCACCCTCGGAGGGCCCGAGCCGGTCTCATCACATGCCGCTATGTTCTCTGTGTTCCTGAGAGGGGAAATTGAGATGTCATGATAAAACACGGTTCAGCAGACACAGTGTGAGTAATCTGGTGAATACTAATTTTTAGATAGGGAACTTCAGAAACAGACACAAAGAATTGATGCTTCCCAAATTTAGTGTCATACAATAAATAGCTGCATGATTGAAAAACAATCTGAGTCACTTTAGGTGGTGAGGGCTGAAACTAAGAGTTTCCTCTTTTCCCAATTTTTAGGCACTTTAGATTTTTAGACACTAGCACACGATGCAAAAGTCACAAACGGTCATAATACAGTCCTAAATGAATGCTAGTCAGTAACCAAGCAGCTTCATGTCATCAATAGACCTGTGTATGAGGAGGAAAAAACACAACGAAACTATATAAACATTACCTCAACAGCTAGCAAGGAAACAACAACACACAGGCCGCACCTATAGCACAAGTACTGCAGTGTGGCTTCAGCCACCCAGAACAGTGGTATATTCACTGGTTTACTCTTTTAAACTGTATAACTCTAACCCTGCTGCTGGAGATCTACCACCTCCACATAACACCGAATGCCTCAGACTGGTATCTTTGATGCCTCAAAATACATTTCATTTGGTAGAATCCAATTCACATGATATAATTACAGCTGTTTGTCTAATGAGGGTTCAGAGAGGAAGCAGATCTGAATTACAAATCAAGATGACAGAGAATAAAGATTATATTAGCACACAGTGCTTTGGCACCATAACGCCCTGTTCACTCTGACGACATTACTGCATTAAGGTACATCACAAAACCTTTTGTTTCTACTTATACAGCGCGTCTTGTCTTGCATTATTGCTATGCCGGACTAGGGAGGTGCATTGACTTGCACTTAGTAGGCAACACTTGGGAGAGAATTTTGAGAATTGCTGAGTTGACTGGTATTATTTTCCCAATGTGTAAAATCTCTGTACCCTGAAGACTTTTGCATTTTCCAAATATCCACTTTACTATGCTGCATTCCCATGTGCCTTGCAAGTCTGATACTGTTTGCAGTGAGCATGAGGTGCCTTCTCAGAGTTCGTATACTACTACACAATCTGAATTATCTGGATAATTGCAAACCTTCACAGGCCTTCACATGATATATCTTGACCTGGCCATAATTATGACTGAATAACCCCTTTTTTTAATCCTCACCCTCGAGCAAGTTTCTTCCTGCGCCATTTTTGGTTATTAGCAGCGCGACACGTGCCGTAATCGAAAAGTGAGTCCATGGGGGCCTGTTTGGGCCCTGTGGTCACTGTAGACTCATAGATGGAGGACTCAAGCAGGTCCTTGGGGTTGGAGATGCCCTTCTTGAAGGCTTCATGGAACTTGCGACGATTCGGCTTGGTCTCTGTTCGGGTGGCAGCAGTAGGACTGTTATCCTCTACATCTAGGAGGCCGGCCACTGAGGAGAGAGGGAAGGCGGATTCTTTGTCCCCTGAAGCATCCTGACTGGGAGAGCTTTGAGCGGTGGAAACGGGGTCGGTCTCGGCCCTGACCAGGCGACAACGCTTTAATAATGTGGTGGAAACCTAGGAGGGAATTGAACAGAAGAGAACCAAATAAACCTAATTACATAATGCTATATAATGCTGTCTAATTATAAACCTCTTCACATCTGTATACCTACAGTGCCAAAGAAATATGAAACATGTTATTCTGATCATGAGGCAAACCAAAATAAATGTCTTAATAAGTATAGCACAAGGTTGTGTGTAATAAATAACAAATAAATAATTAAGGCACAAAACTTATAAGACATAATAGAGATAAGAGCAGTTGGATGGGATGCTGAAGTAGTTTTAAAAAAGATCCCTGTTTCTGCTGGAAAGCACAGTCTCTCTCACACTCACACTATTCCGTACCTCATTCATCTCTTGGGTAGTATGTTACTGCCAAATTCTTCTTAACGTGGGTCGGCAAAAGGCAGGAGGCCTCACTCTCGCTCAGACCTGAACTAAGCTGGAAAAACAGCAACCAAACATCAATCAATTAAAAACCGTCTGAACCTTTTTTTGTTGCAAAAACACATCACCACAGATGTTCACTATAAAAGGACAGAATACGTAACAAATGGGCCAGTTTGTCTGAGAAAACGTCTGATTCCATTTAAAGGGGAGTATAGACCTGGAAGGCTGTTCTTATTTTAGACGCTGTTACGTGTCCTCTTATGCCACAGCGCTGCTGAATTGACAGTAGGGCAGCTTCAAATCACAGGTTTATATTAATGTGCACGTTCTTTAGTAACAGTTATCTGAACAGAGACATTTATTTAACATTTACAGAAGAAGTCCCCAGTGTCAGCACTTTATTTTATGCTCTTATACAGTATCAAAAAGAGATCAGTTAGGTTTTACATGAAAAACTAACACAGTGTTGTGCAAAAGTCTGAGGCACATGCAAAGAAATGCTGTAAAGCAAAGATGCCTTCAGAAATAATGAAATGAAATGTTTCTGCATAAAAAATACTACAAAGAACAGTAACAAGTAATAAACTAAGCAAAATCGATATTTGGCGTGACAACCCTTTGGTTTTCTTTTTTTCTTTTTCTTTTTTTTTTTTTTAACGCCAGTAGTCTCAGGTACATTTGTGCAGCATCTCATGAGAACTTCATGAATGAATGAATCACACTAAATGAATCACACTAAAAGGCTAGGTAATCTTCAAGACATGATACTGGCACACACCTACTGGTGTCTGATCAAAAAAAAGCCCAATTAAGCAACAAATTCCCCATTACGTCATGGTTAACACAATGGTGCTGCATCACTTTAATGCTAGCTGATACCTCTTCTACAGCTTGAGCTATGAATCACCAAAACCCCCATCATCTAAACTTCCCCGCTGCTGAAGTTTTTCATATTGCTTAAGCTCCTTTCTCTGAGGCTCCAACTTCCTGGACAAGTCAGGTCTCATCCCAACATTCCTATTCTCTTCCCAGGTTCCCAAACAATCATAAAGACCTCAGAGACAACAAGATATACTGCTAATAATGTGGTTTTATACAAGCTTCACAAATGATTCACAAACCACCTGGTTTGAACTGCATTCGTCTAAAAACACACAGCTATTCATGTTTGTGCTTGTCTTCAGCCCGTTCAAACCACCAAATGATGAAAGCCTGTTTAACAAGTACTCTCAGAAACATCTGATAAACAATGTCAAGTAAATTTGGTCAAATCTCGTTATATTATAGTCACTGGATATTAATTAACATAACATTTAATTGCAAACACACATGCTACCATATCTCTCATGCATCACTAAAAATCTTGTTCTCAGTTTTGTTTGCCACTGAGCTGACATGGAATAAGGCACTTTGATTTAAAGCCAAGACTCAAGTCAAGTTAAAATCTCAAGTCAGGCATTATTAAATCTTATCCAAACAGCTAAGATAACTGGACAAGAATCGTATACATTCAGGATTTAGGCCTAACTGTATTAGTGTATTACTGTCCTCCAGTGTATTACTGTCCAGTGTCAGTGTATTACTGTCCAGTGTCAGTCCTTTGGGAAATCTGCGAATTTACGTTTGATAACACGGGAAAGTCTTCTACTGATGCGGCTCTATAAAGCTCAACATGGTGTTGGCCCAGAGTATCTGAGTGAGCCAATCACTTATATCTCAAATGGCATGCAGGAAGCGTTGAATCTCAAGTCCTGGAGTGATTCATTGGCTTAATTTATGTCTAAATCATCGCCCATTAGGAAGACGTACCAGCAAAGCCAGCTCCTCCAGAAATGAGTGTAACATTTGTTTCACTCAAACATGTTCCCAGATTTAAAAGGTCCCACACTACACTTTCACATTGTGATTGTGTTCATGTCACATGAGCTGGAGGCTAAAAACACTCATGTAAAACAAACACAATGCAGCTGCTCAGTAAGTAACTGATCACATGATCAGCGACAGGTCAACTGTCAAATCAGACTGACTGTAAAACTGGCAGGAAAAAACACTCATGAGCATATTAAGCGACAAATTCAACCATAAACTAGCATTTTAATAAGTGCTTAGATCAAACTAGCGATCTAAGTTGGATTATTAATAACAGATGTGCTTTCAGCTACATCTCCTGGCTTTAATAAGCTGCAGTGTGACGCACAAGCCCAGTCTTCTCCTCAGATGCAGTTCAGGGCTCCTGCAGCCGCACTGATTCATAAAAGCATTGTGAAATAATGTGTAAATATAAAGAACCCACATGCTATCTTTCCTTTAGTAATGTGTGGCAATTAAACATGAGGTGCGATATATGTTTTTTTAAAATCTTTTTATGGTTAATTTTTTTAAATAATTTATTAAGATCAGTTTAATCTCTAAATAAAGATTCTGCTTTCTGCAAATTGTGCATATAG
This sequence comes from Pangasius macronema, assembly GCA_037577455.1. Lineage (NCBI taxonomy): Eukaryota > Metazoa > Chordata > Actinopteri > Siluriformes > Pangasiidae > Pangasius > Pangasius macronema. The sequence continues at coordinate 996,655 of CM074968.1, read as the reverse complement.
TTACAGTAATGCACTGTGAATTTATAAAGTAGTAAGCCTGTAATTTCTACTCATTACTACTATGGATTATTTGGGGTTAATAATATTATTGTTATTATTGTGTGCTCACTCTAAGAGGCGCATGAGCCGGTGTCCCAAGGTGTCATGGTGTTCATCTTAAAAATGATAGAGTGTTGAAAGTGTCAGTGTTTTGCAGGAAGCTTGTAGACAATACAAGAATGTTATTCTTCCTATTTGACTGATAAGCAGTAATAGACAGACCAGACTCCCTCTGTCTTTCACACCAAATCTCAGCTCTCAACACGGCCGCAACTCTGAAGTGAACGCAATTCATGTCTTATTCATGAATCAACAGGAGCATACTGATTATATCAGGGATGTTTCAGCAGCACTTGTGTTACGATCTAACGAATCTAAAGAAGCGCCGCATGTGTCAGTATCAGAGAAAAACTAAAAACTGGCAAACTGAAAGGTTCATTCAAACTGAGAAATAATATTTTTTTTAAACAATATTTTACTGTGATAAAAGTGCTCACAATTATGTCAATGTGAAAAATACTTTTTCATTAAAACTACCCTTTAGAGTTATACACATTAGAGCATAGCAGAAGTACCAAAGAACAACAAAGAAGGTTGGAACAAAACCAACTATAGACTAAATAAGAAATAACCAAACAAATAATACATAAATAAATAAGATCAACTGGAATAAATAAATAAACAAATCAACTGAATAAACACAACTAAACTAACAAACAAATAAATACAACAAAAATCAGTAAACAGAAACAATTAAATAATGTTTGAAAAAATAAATAGAATAAACAGTGAATAAATAAATAAGCAGAACAAATATAAACAAATAAATAATTAACTAAGACAATAATTTTAGTAATAATCAGGCTTGCTTAGTTCTGTGCTAGTCACAGGAAGGTTGTGGGTTCAAATCTCAGGAGTGCTGTTAAGCCTTAACCCCCAACCACTCAGCCCTGTGCTGTGAATATTTAAGAAATCAGTAAATTGAAATGATTATCAATAAATGTAGTATATTACGGAGCCATCGGTTTGTGGAAAGCCCTTACTCAGCAGTTTTATGATTCTTCTGATCTAATACACTCTGTAATTGAGAAGCGAATTACTGCATTACTCCACTAAAACCCTCACTGGTGAAGAATAAAATGTTGTGGTGATGAGAATAAATAACACACGCACACGTTCAGGAACTGGTTAAAGGGGCTCATTTACGTATCACAGCCTTTATTTGCATATCAACTGCTGCAGTAACGACTCTCAAACATGACACTGTGCACCCTCATTAGGGTTTTTATATTCATAAACTACTCGTAATATTTTACACAAGTTGTAGTGTGTTTGTTGTAGTTGTAGGAAGTCCTGTGATTTGCTTTACAATTGTCAAGGCGAGAAAAAAAAACAAAAGAAACATTTCTTGGCATCTTGAGATAACTAGTGCTATGTTCCTTAGATCAGCAGTTCCCAAAAGGAGCCCATGATGTTTTTTTTTTATTAATATACTAATCAGTCTTATATTTGGTTTACATTTGGTATCATATCATATAATCAGCAATACTATATAAATTTGGTTCATTTGATTCATTCAAAGATTCATTATATAGCCAAAAGTATGTGCACCCCTTACCATCAAACCCATATGTGCTTGTTGAACATCTCATTCCAGATTTATTCCCCTTTGCTGTTAAAATAAGCTCCACTCTTCTGGGAAGGCTTTCCACTAGATTTTGGAGTATGTGGGGATTTATGATCATTCAGCTACAAACGCTGTCTAGGTAAGAAAAAATATCTACAGACAATGCTAGGTGAGTGAAAATAACAGCTCTTTTCCACTATGTTGTTCTTGACGATCAGCCTCTGTGGGATCAGACAATTAGGGATTCTGATACACTGAAAACAATAACGTCTTTTACTTACAGCTGTACAGAAAAGTTTTTCCCAAAGTGAAACAAAAATGTTCTCTGTTCTTCTCAACTGCAACCCTACTCCATCTAAGGTAACTCATGTAGATGGCTAATGCACTTCATTTAAAAAATCAACTTGCTAATAATATAAAGAGCGAGTCAGGTAGTCTAAGAACATGAACACATGAACACATGTTCGCTGTTTAAACCAGGGAAACATAAACAGAGCTAAGTAACGTTCCGTGACATCCTTGATTGATTACTACTTAATTTATTTACATCAAGGTAAGGTATATGTGCATTGTTACACTACTATTATGGGTTTTTTTTTTAAGATAAAAAAAAATCCACAGAAATGGCAATTAAACCAGTGTTCTGTATGACAGTTAATCATTAAACAAATCTAAACAAGCAAAAAATAATTCAGTCAGTCATCTTCATGCTTCACCCTGGTCAAGAGTCGCGGCTGATCCGGAGTCTATACCGGGAACACCGAGCGCTGTGGGAGAACTCATCCCGAATGGGACGCCCATCCATCTCAGGGCATCAAAAATGAATGTGATTTAAAATGAAATAAATTCCCATTTCACTGATAAGTGCCATCTCTACATTTTGCATAGAGCTGAACTGAATAAAGAGCGCAGCAGCTCTTGTGCAGGACAGGAATTAACACCTGAAGTGGAGACCGTCCAACAGTCCTGACTGTGAGCAGACAAAAGTGATGAGCAAGTGGTCAAGTGCTGACTAAGAGAAACATGGGAAATGTGCCACAAGGTTCGATGTGTCAGTCTCGATGGTTAGTGTTAGTTGTGTGATTTCTGTGATAGTGTGTTTTGCTTAACAGTGATCTAGGCTGAAGAACATTCTCATGTTTGATGTGTCACTTTCAGTGGTTTGCGTTGGTGGTTGGATTTCTGTAATAGTGTGTTGTGAAATACTGACCTACACTGAAGTACATTCGGAAATTGCGTGTCCTTGTGTACATGCAGTGTGGGACCCTGAGTGTGTGGGGGCATGTTTTCATATCTCCACAAGGATAGGAATATCTGACAGTTTTGACCATTTGGCTGCTGGTCCCCAATTGCACCTTTCATAAAAAAAATTGACAAATGAATGAAGGACACACTTATTTACACAGTAGAAGTCTCCACGTGAAGGAAGCGTGTCTGCAGACCTCAGTGATGAAAATCCAAGTGCGCGATGGAGGAACAAAACAAAAAAACCGGATGTGACCCTCGGCATTCCACAGGTAAGTGACGGGTAAGTTTGTTTTGAAACTAATTCTAATTTGTCTTGATGTAAACTTCATATAAAGACACAGAATGATTTGAAATGTCTCTTGTTGCTCCTTCATGGGCAGATGCAGAAAGTGAAACATTAATAATGTGAATAAAACACAGCTCTGACTTACCTGATTGAATCGCGCGCGCTTGATTGATTAAAAAAAAAAGTTTGTTTTCCCGCCAAAAATCCACGCGAACGTTCGTTTTCCGTTAAATCCACTGTAATGGCAAGTTTCAGTGCTCCAGCATATCAGGTAGGAGCTGCTGTGTTTGACGGAGCGGCTGATGAAGCAGGGCTGGGAATGGGAGAGCTTCAGGAGCCTCAGGCGCTGGGTGTTTACTCCCTTTCACCGCCCCTCAGATGCAAAGCAGCTCCACACTCAGCACTCACTCAGCCGGCTAAACTGCTAGCGTGCACTGACAGAGCTGTACTGAAGCGCATTACCACAAAGAACACAAACCAAAAAAAAAAAAAAGACTTTCAACAAGGTCATAATGTAAAATGCGAAATATAACGAAAAATATCATATTACACTACCTGAAGCCATTGTTTTTGTAATATACAGTCAACATACTGAGGTTTGCTAACAGCACAACATCATTCACACTTTAAAAATATACTGAAGTCACCATTATATGAAAAAAGCTACAGTATTAGCACTGCAGTAAAATGTACACAGTAGGGAAAACCACAGTGGAACAGAGTCCATATTAAACTGCTTTAAACTTCAGTAGTGTACAAAACCTAATTATGTAAAATAGAATAGGAAAGAAAATTAAAAATTAAAAGTACATTTTAAAAAAAATCAGTTTAATATCCATTCAGCTGTAACTTTGAGTTGGCAGTTCACACTGACAAAGCTAAGCAGTAAATTAACAATTACAGTGTATTAAAAATAAATATTCATTCATCTTCAGTGTTTTGGCCTGGTCAGGTTTGTGGAATGCTGGGCATGACGAGGGAATACACCCTGAGGGGGGCACCAGTCCATAGCAGAGCACACACACATTCATGCACTCCTTTACCAGGATCAGCGCAGCCAATCCAACAATTGAATCCTTTTTTAGTATCTCATCCCTGAAGAAAATGGTTGGAAAAGTCTGTGAGTTTGGCGAGCGAACGTGAACGCAGTCTGCAGATTAAATGTCATGTTTGTGGAGTTTGGCCTTCTAGAGGATATGATGAAGCAATTGTATTCCCGTTTTTCATATTTCCTGACAAACTTAGTTGGACCTATTTATCAAAATATAAACTAACATATACTCGCTCATGTTAATCAACGTCCCACAAGCTTCATATCTGACCGTGTGCAAGAAAGTAAAAAATGCCCACTCCCACAACTTTTTTACTGAATCTTGTGAGATCCCGATCCTGATGCACACCTCCAGATTGAGGTTTATGGTTGTGGGCAGTAGAGGATAAACAGGTGCAACAGTATTAATACAGTTTACTGCATTGGAGAAATTAAATATGTTTTGCTGGTTTTGATGCTGATACTGACTCACGGAACCAGGATTCCCATAACTACTGTGCATCCTGTGGTGTAACACCCTCTCTGGTCACTTTCAGCAACTATAATATCATGGTAAACCACTGTGACGTGATGTCCTTAGACTCCACTTGTGTGTGGTGAATAAAGACAAACTACCATGGCAAATAGATTTACAGTGGAGAAATGCAGTGGGGTTTTTTTTCACTGTGACATCACTGTCAGATTTTAAAAAGGAAGTGTGTGAAATAAGTAGCACATTTATCCTGCAAATCAGTTGCTTTTTTGTTTATTATTATTATTGTTGTTGTTGTTGTTAGATTGTATTTTATCCTGCAGCGCCCTCATGTGTTCCTCTGAGATGGTACAAAGGGAGCACTCATCTGTCTGAAGGTGAATATTACAGTACTAAACAGCATGTTGAGTAAGTATGCAGCTTAAAGCTGAGGTTCTATTTTTACATACTTATTAGTAAGCTAGTACGTCACACTCCTTCGAAGTTATCTGATGCTCAGTTTTCATTCATGTTTAAATAGAAAGATCACATAGTGAACTAGAAGAATGAGTTACAAACACAAGTGTAGTTTTATTGTGCATCATTAACTTATTCAAATAAACATTATTCTCTCTCTCACGCACACACACACACACACAAACCAAATAGTTTTAAGATCCTGATAACACTTAATACCATGGATTAGAAACTGAAATGAAATCACATTACACATAACCAAACTACAGAATAAGAAAAGCATTAAATTGTGCCCAGATTCATCAGAATTGTATATTGTGTTTCAGCATTTGCATCAGTTTCTTTCTTTCTACATAAATCATTACACTAATTTAAAAAAAAAAAAGCAGCCTTAACATCATTCCACATGACCCTGGTACCACTCAACTGGTATCACTCACAATCTCTGCTACTTCCTTCCAAGCTTTTATTTATCTATGACAGGAAATGAAGCTATGGTTCTAAGCTTTTCTTGCATTTTTGTGCTTCAAACAGTAAACGAGGACTAATTGCAGTTGTGCGCGGGGAATTGAAGAAATATCAGACCAAATACACCATAGAATTGCCCACGAGGAATTGTTTGAGACAGTCGTTTGGATGTGGCATTTTATAGCCTCTTACTGCTTCTGTGGCTGCATTCATGACTCTGTTTTTAATGAAAGTACATGGATAACAAACCTGCAAGTTTGTATGTTACTAATGTGAATGTATGGTCATGTGACCGTGAGCAGGCAGTCAGATATGAAGCTTGCTCAATTACATGTCAATAATTCATTCATCTTTAGTAACTGCTTAATCCTGACTAGTGTCAAAAAGGTTTAAATTTATATATTTTTAAAATATATTTTGGTAAACAGAGCCAACTAAGTTTATTTAAAAAATGCAAAAGGCAGATGTAGCCAAAATAAAAACTGTGGGAGCAGGCAGTGTTATTCAGAATTCCTGACTGCAGTCCAGCTGTAGCTCTGCACAGTGTATTGGTCCTCCAAAACGATCCTGTAATTTTTGAAGTAGTGTAACCATAAATAAACTACCTTTTATTATAAATATAATTTCATTTCTAATATATTAGAAATAATGTACAAGGAAACTTCTTCAAGATTCTAACACACGTCCATTTGCCCTGACTCAATACTGCTAGACACTGAACACATCAAACTGACACCAGTATTCACACAGCAGTGTCCTGAATAAGAGTCAGCAGTCTCCAGCTGGACCACACTTCCATTACAGAACAGACAATAAACTACAAACGAGAGGCTCAGAGAAACCCTGAGAGAGATGTGGTCCAATCGGAATGCAGATCAGTCTGATGAGAGCCAATCAGAAGGCAGAACCACAGCTCAGGCTTTGTACTCGAGCTCTGCGTTCATCTTGGTGTACATCTCATAGATGGCGTCGATGGTGGCGGTGAAGTTGACGAGAAACTGGCGCACTTTGTCCAGACAGTCCTCCTCTTTAACGTCACGCCCTTTAGATAGCGCCTTCAGGAAGTCTGACTTATACGGTGCAGCATACAGCGCCGCCTACAGGAAGATGCAGGAAATGATTAGCACAGGTTTGTCCATTTTATTTCCATTTTATCCATATAGGTAGGATATTTTTATCTCAATTCCATTTTGTCTTTGTCTTGTCTTACTTTGAAGAGTTTTTGCACAAACCAGCTGTGGTATTTTCTCAGCGAGATCTCATAGGCTTTAGTGACGTTCACTCGGATCAGGTTGGGGTTGTTCTCATCCTTCTCACCATCCACTAAACTCTGCAAGAGGACCTGAATGAAGCGCAGCCCCCTGAAACCATGAAAAAAAAACACATCCATCCATGAGAGTTTATTCAAATACTAATACATTATAACTATAATGGGAATGGGAGGAATACTTAAAACAGCAACAGGAATAGGGGCAGCAAAACAGACAGGAATGTAAATAGAAATAAGAACAAGATAAGAAACAGGAATGGAAACAAGAACAGGAGTAAGAACGGGAACATGAAGAGAATGAGGAACAGGAATGGGAACAACAAAAAGACAGGAATGGGGAAAGAATAGGACNAACAGGAACAGTAATGGGAACAGGATCAGAAACAGGAATGGGGACGAGAATATGAACGGGAACATGAAAAGGGACAGGAATGGGAACAGGACCAGACTCAGGAATGGAAAAAAGAGAATGAAAAACAGGAATTGGGACAAAATAGGTCTACTTCATTTTATATAATGTCATGTTAAATCCTGAGTATATGCCCTGTTAAACCCATCTATTATTGTATAATACTTCTGACCTTTTGAGCCACATGAGGGAGAGTGTAGCTCCTACTCTGGGCCACTCGGCTGAGTACATCTCCTTCTCAGCCTCCAGGATCTGCTGCAGCGTCCTAAATCGGCTCGGGTTGCTTTCATACACTGCCTTGATTTTCTTAGGAGGGAAAAAACATGTCACACTTGGACCTTTAGACTCAGCTGAGCCTAATCTGCATTCTGTAGTTCTGTGTTATGTGTCTGACAGCTGAAATACACTCACAGTTATGTTGCCAGCGATGTCGGCCTTAATGGGGGCAAAAACGGTGGAGCCGAGACAGTCTGCAACGAGACAAAATAAAGTGAGAACATGAAGGCTAAGCTGCTTAAAATTATTATAATGCTCATCGTGCCCTGATTAGTCTACTCAGCATTATGGATGGAAAAATTCCAGTAGGACCAGTATTGTGAAGACTAACAAGCCCAGGAATAATTTCTGGAAAAGTATAAATCAGGGTTTTGTTTAAAAAGTATCCCAAATTTTGCTCTTCCTGTAGAGCAACAGAGCTTCATTCAGTACATGTCAGTAACCAGGTAAAGAGGGCATTAAAGAAGCAACCAAGAGGCCAAGAGTAACCCTCAATATAATGCTACCACCACCGTGTTTCATATGGCCTGCCTAACTATTATATTGTGTAACAAAATTCAGCATGTTATGTTAGGCTTAATCTGTAGCTTGCTAAAATTAGCATAGGGTTGTGTTTAGAAAGCTAGCTAAATGTTGCTAAACTACTGGAACGTTTTATGTATGTATAACGTGTACATTTTATATTTCACCAAACCCTCAGCTTTAAAATTGAACTACTATCAGTCAGTTGAACCTCTTAGATGCTAATCTATGAGATTTGTTCTGAACTCAGTCTGACCTTCAGCATGTAGTGTATGAAATAAAGGGCTGAAGTACGTCTCTGAATAATTAAGCAGCTTTAGAGAGCATGACAGATTTGTGAACGCAGCGACGCTGAGTCATGAATTTTTCAGCACCCCCACAATGGAGAGGAGCGGGTTATCATGAGAGAAATCAGGACCTGAGGTTAATGAGCTTAACGTACACATGAACAAAAGCAAAAGACACATCGTAACCCGATTCTGTCAGACAGAATGTCCAGTTCCTGCTCGCATTCATACTCATTGAATAAGTCTGCTGGAGGGGAAATGAAGGGTACTTCACTGAAGTGTGTAAAAGCTGCACTACAGTGTTGAGACATTCTACTGTGATTAAGTAAGTTTAATACACTGAGCTCTGATTTTTGCAGATGCAAGTTCTTAAGAGAAAGAGATTATCTGATTTGATTGGACACTTTTTAAGAGAAGGAGAGGAGCTGATTTGATTGGACACTTGCTTTTTAGGGAAGGAGAGGAGCTGATTTGATTAGACACTGTTTTTAAGGGAAGGAGAGGAGCTGATTTGATTGGACACTCGCTTCTTAGGGAAGGAGAGGAGCTGATTTGATTGGACATTTGGTTCTTAATGGGAAGGAGAGGAGCTGATTTGATTGGACACTCGCTTCTCAAAGGGAAGGAGAAGAACTGATTTGATTGGACACTTGCTTCTCAAAGGGAAGGAGAATAACTGATTTGATTGGACACTGTTCTCAGAGGGAAAGAGAGGAGCTGATTTATTGAACACTGTTTTTAAGGGAAGGAGAGGAATTGATTTGATTGGACACTGTTCTTAAAGGGAAGAAGAGGAGCTGATTGGACACTCGCTTCTCGAAAGGAGGTCACAACGATGTGAAACAATTTAACATCTTGTTTTTGTGCATGCTAGTATATTATTAGGTAGTATATTTAAGTGTCCATGGTAAGAAAATAATGTCTAGAATCACAGTATTTTGATTTTCAAGTTTACACAAACTATATTCGAAAGTACGTAGGTGACCAAATATTTAAAATAAGCCTCATGCAGCGGGAGTCGGACGCGTCCTGAAAACTGATCACCAGCGTTGGTCTCACAGCATGGTGGGGGATCTGAGTGACTGTGTCCTGCAGGGACAGTGAAACTGGGCGGCCGCTGACAGCCTTCAGCACACACGCTGTTGTCCACCCTGGGCCCGGGCCGTGTCCTATTACACACGAGTTCTTCACCTTTTCCCTTTGTGGCTTCTCTTTCCTCAGTGTGAACGTGTTCATTATGACTGCATTCACTCAATAAACAATGGACGCTGTGTCGTTCTTTCTCTCGTTTGTTCTGCACACGTCATGCTTGCTAACAATCACTGCAACACCCCCACCCAACCATACACACACACCTTTGTCTCTGCTTAGGGATATTGCACACTAATTATGTTGCGGGGTGTCAGAAAGTTGCAGTCCCAGAGGTCCGCTGTCCTGTCTTCTCTCAGGTGCTAATTAGCAGCTACACCGATCCAGGTGTGTAAACAAAGGTATGTATCCCAGGGGTGTATCCAAAGCATGAGGTGTGCCTGACTCAATTTTACTATTCCATATGCTAACACAAGTGCTAGACTAGAGCTGCAACTAACAATGAGCTGTGTCGTTTTGATTATTTTTTTCACTTAATTGACATCATATCAAATTTAAAAGTACAAAAATGTGACCCATTAATGTTATAAGAAAGCTTAACTGATAAATTTCACCTTAATCGCTTGCATTATCTTCTCAGAATGGAACATCTGAACAGTGACTGCAGCTAGTCTCCGCTACAGTGCCAAATGAGTTAATACGTATCCCTAAGTATAGAAATCAACAAAAAAATGAAACAGGTACCCGTATCTTCAGTATTTTTAACAAGTACAGCTGATTAGATCTTTAAAACTGTAAAATGTTAACAGTTTGTACAGATTTTTATTTCAAATTGTCCTTCACAGTGTTTGTAGACGTTAAATGAAAATATTGAATGTTTTTTAAATGCATCTCTCTTGTTTTGCAAATTATATATGTCATGGACATGTCTTCAAGTATCGTTAAAATATGTTAATTTTTTTGTAATGTTAAATAACTACAAGAAAAGAAACATCTCATTATATATTACTATGCAATTATGCTGATATTTTGCAGAGTATGAATAAAGCATGATGTGGTACAGTCCAACTTCCGTCATGCTTATGGTTCAATCACACCATCAGGTGACTTCTCAGGTGCCATTATGAAAGTCTTGGTGTTCACAAAATGACAAAGTCTCCCTTCCAATTTAGACTTTACTCCAGAGCCAGTAGTATCCTTCATGCATTAAGTCCATTCTCTGAACATCAGACTCGGTCTTTGGTTCGGGAACACCGGCACAATGAGGCCTGGCATCTAATCCGGACATCTGGTTCAGGTGGTGAATCCATTAGAAAGCGTTTTTCATATGCATGAATAGCACAACCCTGAACAAAGCCGGCTTGGACGGAGCCCAGAGCAATCCGACACCACGCCAATCAATTTTCTCAACTTAAAATCGAGACCAGATGATTAAGTTACCCAAGCAAACGGGCCTCTTGACTGGCGAGCGATCCGGGGAAATCCGATCCAAAAACAAAAAGTGAATAATGGCCGTTTTGATCCTATTGCTTTTCAGCAAGTGTCACAATCAGGAATGGAAAATCCCACAAGGCTGAAAATCAAGCTTGACACTCAGATAAACGGGTTGTTCCTTAGGGACTAACAAAAGTGAATAAATGGATTAGTGACAAAGCTAGCCAATAGTGCAGGCACTCCAGTCAGCACTGTCCAATACTGTACTTTCATATGATAACTCTAGCATTTTACTGTGGTTTTTATATTATGATATTATACACTAGCTTGTGTTACAGTATATACGGAGTTAACAGTGCTAATATTTCTTTTTCAAAATTTTACTAACTCATTTAACAGAATTATATGTTTATTTTGAAGTGCTTATGGGACAGAATGCAGGACTGTATTGATTTTTAGCTGTTCATGCTTAACAATATTATGTCTGTTGAATAAGTTCAGAGGAACTTGCATAGTGGCTGGTTCAACCTTCACTAGTTTCTTAGGCAGAGGAAGGAAAAGTAATATATAAAGATTCAGTACAACTCCCTGTACATGTAAATGGGCTTACATTCCTCACTCATATTACTACAATTCCTATTAGAATCACTGTAGTTATTACATAATCCATAGAAGTTACTGAAGAATATGATAAGCAGGGAATAAAACACTGCTGTCATGCGAAAATAATCAGTGATGGCATGGTGTGAAGAAACAGAGTTACTGTTACCAACCAGAAGTTGATTATTTTCCTACAACAGCATGTCCTAAGTATTTTATTCCTCTTATACCACAACAATTTGCTGAGTGCAGGCAGGTTGGAATGGGTGGAGAAAGGTGTCGGGAGTTCTGTGTGATAGAAAAATATCAGCGAGAATCAA
>CM074968.1:948177-962115 GCA_037577455.1 Pangasius macronema | reverse complement strand
ATCTGTGTGTGGAGTGAAAATCCAGCAGAAAAGCCTGTGCTAACATTAAACCTCAGCTCAGAGCTGATCCTGTTTCTCTCTGTCTGTTTTTCTAGGAGAGAGGAGGAGAGGGAGAAGAGGACAGAGTTTAACGGAGATTAAAGACTGTTTCGACTCGCACACAGCTTCAGTCCTCCGTTACACTGAGGGCAACGTTGTCAACAGGCAGCTGGTGTCCAGTTCTGCTCAGTGTTGTGTGCTCCATACTTTATTCTGTTGATTAGTGATTCTGGTTTTGAACTCTGTCCTGACATTGAACTCGATTGATCCCTCATGTTTAGAATACTTGGTCTCTGTATATAGTTTGTATCTTTGTATATAGTAACTATTTTCTACATTGTAAATATTTATAAGGAGAACTTTATTAGGAACACTGTACTAATACTGGGTAAGCCCTCCGTTTGCTCTCAGAGGAGAAGCAAGAGTAGAAGAGTAGCATAATCCCAGTTTTACACACTAGTATATCTTGCTGTTTTTTATGATTTGTAAATATTGTAAATAAACTGTAAGTATAAAGTTCTGTTTCATTATTTGCATTCGTTTCTGAAATTTGTATAAGTCTAGTAGCTAACAGCTTAGTTGCTTTTCGGTACCAAAAGGCCGACACTGCTAATGTTGACCTAATTTTAAGTTCTTTAATGCTCATACTTATGAGGAGAGACTGAAATTAAACAGGATATTAATTCAGGACTGTTTGCACTGAATACGTTTGGTCTTCCTGCTACCCGTAGTTGAGTTGGCGGAGCATGCTGTTCTGCTGGTTCTGTTCTAATCCGTGGGTCTGCGCTTTTTGCCCTTTTTTTTCCCCCTCAAGGAACAATAATATACAATATATTATCAAGACGACAACATTAAAAAAGAAAAGAAAAAAAAAGATAAAAAACAAATTACAACAAACAAAACAGTTGCTGGGGGAGGAAAATATAAAACTTGACTGCCAACATGTCTTAAATATTTAGAAGCCTCAAATTTAAAAAGTTCCCAATTAGTGCAATATACTTTTTCTGTATCAGCCTTTAAAAAAAAAAAAAAAAAAAAAAAAAAAAAACTTAATGAGGCATGTAATCTCTATTTTTACTAGATTTTCAATAAAGAATTATTAAGTTTCCAATAAGATGATTTTGCTGGACTATAATAAGTGGACATCTGCACATCGAGAGAAATTGCTTTGTGGTTAGTAAGAGGGGTTGGAAATGTCAGCAGAAATATTGTGTAAATCTACATTCCTAGATGTAAGCCAAAAATCTATTCTTGATTGCCTGGAGAAATCAGTATTACACCAAGTATATGTTTTTTTTTATTTGGATATTTTTGTCTCCAGATGTCTTTTAAGTCATACTTCTCCATAAAGTTTTTTTTAAATAGCAAATTACATGGATTTACTGGTGGCATACGATCTAGCATATTATCTGGAGCAACGTTAAAGCCTCCTCCCACACAAATTATACCAGACGGAATTTTCATCTCAAACAGAGCCCTGTTTTCATTTGTCTGCGCCCCTGGCGCCATCTTGTGGTCAAATCTGTGTAACTGCACCGGCGCCATTTCTAGTGAAATGTGAGTAAAAATTTAATATCGAAACCTGTGAATATGTTTATCACGATACTGTTAACTGCTCCAATGAAACATTCTGACTCGAATATATATATATAAATCCTGTTCATTCACTACAATCACTGCTTTAAGATAATGTTTTAATGTTTAAAAAGATTTAGATTTGATGTAAGGTCCATATTGTATAATGAAATAGTTGTAATAATTGAACAGCCTCCTGAAGCTGAACTCAGTGGATTGTGGTGCTGTTGTTTACTCAGGCTCAGGGTTAGAAGAGGAGCTCATCAGACACAGATATTTATATAAATGCTATAAATCTGTTTTATATTAAACCACTGACTGACTGCTTTCACTGTACAGCAAAGATCATCTGCAAAACCCTTTTTAATGCCAGCACATTTTCTGAACTTACGTTGTAATATATATATATATAAATATACTGTAAAAAAAATAAAAACATTTTTCAGAACGTTGTCAGTAAAACCCAAACATATTAACAGTATAAATGCCTGATATTTGTAATAAAATACATACAGAGGTCAATATTACTACAGAAACACTTTGTTAACTGATGAAGGACTTTTGTCTGAAACAATCTCTGGAAACCTTCTGACCTTCTAAAACTTTTACCACCACATTTATTTACCAAAATATATTCACAGTGAAAGTGAAACTTTATGTGCAAATTATTACAAATTATACAGTTATGTTTTACAAGATATATATGTACACTGTGTGTAAATTATTTAATAATAATATTAGTATTTTTTATTTAATCATCAGACATAAACAACCGAGGTGCTTTATTAATGACTATAGTATAAAAGTAGCTCATTATCATTTATAATTAATGCACACATTTTCATAAACGCTACTTCTCCGTAACGGTCACGTGAACACACACAGTTTTGTCCTCTCTCGGTATCCGTAGTTGAGTGGGCGGGAAGAGCTGTCAGACGACTCATAACACCATGTGGCGACGTGCGCTCTGATTGGTCAGAGTCCCTCCGTGCGTGTGGATCCTGGTTCTGATTGGTCACTGAGCGGCGGGTTTTACTTCTTATTCAGTGTTTGAGGAAGTCAGAGAGTCAAAGCGGCTCTCAGGCAGAAAATTATCAAACTTATTTACTTTTTATTTGTGTTATTTTAATCCCGCATGGTTTTATATATGTATAAATGTATTTATAGGATTAATTCGCGACATAGACGTTGGTCTGTAAACCGAACTTATACGGATAGTTTTGTTTTACGGCCTGTATTAGGGGTTTAGGATTGATTAGGATTTTATGCCGGAATGTGGGTGGGTTTTTAACGCCGGCTGTTTTACAGACATGGCGCCTGTTCAGGAGTGTTTAATTTCAGCTCCTGGGAAATGCATCCTTCACGGAGAGCATGCTGTAGTGCACGGGAAGGTAAAGTGTCCGACTACACACACTTCATTCACTGTTTCTGTTCTGAGCTCTCTGTTCTAACTGAAATAGTGTTGCAGATGTGATATTCTGCCTCTAGAGGGCGCACTTTAGCCTTTTTAAATCAAATTCAGCGCACTCACAGGTCTATTTTTATTACCATGAATTTGCGTATTTTCACATTTTAAAAAATTTCCCCCTCATATTTTGTTCAGAGGGTTTGTTCAGTCCAGAATCTCACCACAATCTGAAAGAACACCACTTTGTAGAAGAGCAGGATTTGTCTCCAGCCCTGTGGAAAATCCTCTTCACTCTTAAATATAATAATGTTTTGTAGAAAGTGTCTACTTTTCCTGGATGAACCAGTTCAGAGCAGCGTGTAAGAGATTACAGCTTCTTAAACCAGCAGAATCTTACATTCTGAAAGACCAGGATTTCCTAACATATCAAAATGTTCTTCTACACTTTTAAAAGTATAATAATGCATCACATAAAGTGTCTAAAGCTTGTTATAGACTTGGACTTTAACAGTCTGGCTGGCTGAAGAGAGAATTAAAAAACTTCTCTTCTCTGTACATTACAGAAACTCCTCAGATGCTGGTAATGGATGTGTAATACAGTGATGTGTGTCTGTATGAAGCATTTACTAATAAATCAGGCTTCATTCTGCATAAATCTAAACTCTAGACTTCACTCTTATCTGTATCAGACCAGCACTCCATGATGCTACGAGTGAACGAGATTAACTGCGTCTCCTCGGAGGTCGTTACTCTTCATCACTGAATATCAGCAGTTATGCATCTGCTGACTCAGGATTTTTTAAAGGTTTGTTAAAACAGATTTCCTGTTAATGTTCTTAAACAGGTTGCTTTGGCTGTGAGCTTGAACCTGCGCACGTATCTGCGGCTGCAGGTCACGTCTACAGCTGAAGTGTCCATCAGTCTGCCCAACATCGACACGTTCCTGAGCTGGGACGTCAGTGTGCTGAAACCGCTTCTGTCTCACTGTAAAGGTAGAGCTGGTCAATCCACACTCACGTGTGTACGTCCATCATCGTATCTGTACATGGACACAGCCCTGGTGTATGAGTCCTCTCAGTGTGTGTGTGTGTGTGTGTTTCTCCTGATGGTGTGAAGGTGAGTGTAGGAGCTCTACAGAGCTGGACACGGAGTTCGTGAGGAAGCTGAGGGAATTTACAGCCGTCGCTGATGGATCCACAGACACCAGGAGCATGGCGGTGCTGGCCTTTCTCTACACCTACCTGTGTGTGTTTGCCCACTCCGAGTAAGAGCAAATCCACGGCTGACATCCTAATGACCCTGTGCTTTAATTTTTAGTAGATTAGTTTATGAGTGAAATATGATGTCATGCTATCAGAGAAGTCCCTGGTGGTGTAAAAGCCCTTTCTTGGGCAGAAGAAGATCCTGTTACTAACAATGGCCCTCTTTGCATTTTATAAATTTTATTTTATTAAAAATGTTCTTAAAAATGATTTTCCTCCAATGTTCAGTTTGCTCCGTTTACATCAAGAATGCTCTTTTATAAAGTTGTGAGGTGATTTAATTAAACGTGTAATGACAAGTTCTGTGTCCATCACACTGTTTGTGTGTGTGTTTGTGTGTGTGTTTGTGTGTGTGTGTGTGTGTGTGTGTGTGTGTGTGTGTGTTTAACCCCAGAGTCCTGCCCAGTCTGAAGGTGTGTGTGTGGTCTGAGCTGCCTACAGGAGCAGGTTTGGGCTCCAGCGCTGCGTACAGTGTGTGTGTGTCTGCTGCTCTGCTCACCGCCAGAGGAACCATCAGCTCTCCTCTCACACACAGCCAGGAGACAGCCAGGTCTCTCTCTCACACACACACACACACACACACACACACACACACACACACACACACAGAGACAATGCTGCTGTATTCTATTAGACTTCTGCAGATTCAGTCACGTGTTCTTATTGACTAAGAGCAGTAGAGACTTACACACGCAGTTCAAACCAAACCTCAGGAGTGTGTTGTGTGTTTCAGGTGGAGTGAACAGGAGCTGGAGCTGATCAATAGCTGGGCGTTTCAGGGTGAAAAGATCATACACGGCAACCCGTCAGGAGTAGACAACGCTGTGGGAACGTGGGGTGAGACTCAGTGCTCTTATTACTAATAATAACTCTCACTTTATAAAACTGTATTTAATGATTTCACTCAAGGCACCTCACTATCAAACGTTTAAAGAGTTTAAAATAATTCCTCAGTTGTGGGAAACCCAGGTCCAGTTTCCATTTCAGTGTATTGTGATCATACATAAACACAGGTGTACAGTAAAATGAACAAAAACTAAATCTCAGCTTTGGGTTAATGTCTAACATGTGACATAACGAACATAAAGGACGTGACTTTATACACATACGACCCGACACAGTTCCAGTCAGCTCCGGTCCTCTTATTGCTTACAGTCTTCTTTTCATACAGGTTTTAATCAAGTCAGACTTTTAGTCGGTCAGAAATCTGTAGTCTTGCCATATTAATTCGTTTTAGGTTTGTTTTTACTATAAGAGTCTGAGTAATGATCCGGCTGCAAAGCATTCTGGGTAAACTGAGGCTCTAAAGTGTGCAGTAGTGTGTTGACCTTCACGTGTGCTGATAAAGGAGCAGAACCGACTTCACAGTGCTGCTGAGGAGATTAAAATCTGACAAACTTATCATCACTTCATCATTTATTTCATCATTTTATACTGTTTCGAGTTGTGTACTTGAAGAGAAAGTTTGATTTTTCTGCTAAAAAAAAGTGGAACGTTTGATTTGCTGAAGCTTCACGCTGTGTGTCTGCAGGAGGCTTTCTGCGGTACCATGCTGGGAAAATTACTGCACTGAGCAGGTAAACACACTCTTCACCTAAACTCTCTCTCTCTCTCTCTCTCTCTCTCTCTCTCTCTCTCTCTCTCTCTCTCTCTCTCTCTCTCTCTCTCTCTCTCACACTCACACACACACACACACACACACACACACACACACACACACACACACACACAAGGACAACATGTTCTCTGCTTTTTTTGGGGGAGACTGTAATTAAATGGTGGAATAAACCTGTTCTGCTTTATCACTGTGAGAAAATACACTTCACTTTAGTGTGTGTGTGTGTGTTCGTGTTCCTGCAGAGTGCCCACACTGAGGATACTTCTCACCAACACTAAAGTACCACGCAGTACCAAACTCCTCGTTTCCCGAGTGAAGGACAGAATTAACCAGGTGAGTCGTTTCACTCCATAAAGCTTCTTCAGTTGTTCCTCATGAGGAACCTTTAAAGGTCTGTGTAGAAACTTCCAACAGCGTTTCCCTTTTAGAAAGGGCTCCGAGAAGAAGCACGGCTCTTAGTGTGATAGTTTACCTCTGTGAGTGTTTATTCTTAGGGTTTTTTGGTTGTTCCTCTGGAGGAACCTTAAAGGTTCCGTGTAGAAGCATACAGCAGTGTTTTCATAACAGAAAGAGCTCCGAGTTCCACCATTTCTAAGACTTTTCCAAATACCTTAAACACCTGACAGGTTCTAGATATTACAAAGAAAATAATGATCAATAATGGAATAAACACTTACATAGTTAATGCACACGCTTTCAGAAAAAAACAGTTTGTTAATGGTGTGTTTGTGTGTTTGTGTGTGTGTGTGTGTGTGTGCTGATGATCTGAAACCCTCTCTGTATCGTGCAGTACCCGTCTGTGATGGAACCCGTGCTGGAGTCAGTGGACGCCGTGTCTCAAATCTGTGAGCGCACACTTGCTGAGATGGCTACAGAGGGAGCTTCAGCCAAACACTACAGCACGCTGGAGGTACACACAAGCAGCGCTCACCAGGAGTTAGGACAAAACAACGACAAGGACTGTTCTCACCAGTACCAGCGTATTTACTGTGTGTTTTAAGGTCATACAAATCAATTGTTTCATGTTAGACACGTTCATTTTCCCTTCATATACAAGAATATAATGTAACAGGATGTCCGCCCAAATGTAAAAAAAAAAAAATGCTGAAATTTGTCATTTAATGATAATGATAACGTGATATATTAAATGAAACGCATGTTCAGTGGTGATGTTCAGATTTTAGAAAACTATTTTCCTAAAATGTTTCCTTTCTTTTTCACCTCATTTCTCCATCATACACACACATTATTTTCCTCCTCAGGATTTAATAGACATCAACCAGCACCACCTGAACGTGATGGGCGTCGGTCACACGTCTCTGAACACGCTGTGCCAGGTCACACTCGCCCACGGCCTTCACAGCAAACTGACCGGAGCGGGGGGAGGAGGCTGCGCCATCACACTCCTCACGCCAGGTCAGAAACTACACACACACACACACACACACACACGCGCGCGCGCACACACACAGGTAGAAACATCTGACATCAGGAACCTGAACTTTACTATAAATCAGTGCATTTGAATTGTTTCTGAAGTTTTTTTTTTATCTCTAGTTCATTAAAACTGTCAGCTGTCACCTGCACACCACTGTCTATAACACACACAAACACACACACACACACACACACAAGGTTGTGGTGTCACCTCAGTGTGGTTATGGTGGTTGGAGAACATCACTGCATCTAAGATTGTATGTATCAGAACATCTCAAAATATTTTTTCCTATAGCTGTATTACTCAGTAACATGATTGAAAAACGTTTCATGTTATCCACCCTATAAAAAAATGATCAACAGCATTTTATACCACAGTAATTTACCAGTGATAATATTTTAGATTTAACATGTTTATATTTATATTTACGATATTGTCAGGATGATGTGTTTAGCACGTCACTGTTCAAGTGTGAACGTTGTTGTTAGGCTAATGATTTATGTAGCTAGCACGTAGCTGTGATGTTCTTTTTATGAAGAATGTAAAGCCACAGTGAGACAGGAATATAAACATTTACCTCAGATGTGTGTAGAATGAATATATATACATCATAATCAATGATACACTCCATATTAGTATTAGCTGGTTTTTCCACATTGTTCTTCCAGAGACCGACGAGTCCGTGGTGCGAGACGTGATGGAGGAGCTGAAGCAGGTCGGATTTGACTGCTGGGAGACGAGTATCGGAGCACCGGGTGTCCTGATGCACTCACCCACCTCACTGACACACAACGTCCTCGACATCCTCACCAAATACTGAAGACACACGCACACACACACACACACACACTACAGAAGAACATTACAGCTATACTAACAGTATTATATATGTTACCTGTGATTCCAGCACTGATGAAGAACAGAGTGGACACACATTTCAACACTATAGATAAGATACAAGAATGACATCATCAATGACACCAGATGTAGCTTGCTAGCTTTGTTTTGGGATAAACATCATAGCTAGCTGGATAGCTAACACAGTGTGGGATCTCTTACTTATTTAAACTAATTTTATATTTCAAAATAAATCGGATCTATGGTTTATCCTGAGTGAATGTGGTTGATGATGATGATGATGATGATTATTATTATTAGGTTTCATGTATTAGCAAGTTAGCCTGAAAGACAGCAGGAAAGGTGCACTCTATAAGCGTTAAGATTAAAAGTACCAGCTGAAGACTTGAGTGCTATGCAAAAGTATTATGCACAGTAAATGTAAATCTGAAATGTGATTAAATGTTATGAGAAAATAGTAAACGTATATTTAAAAAAAACTGTTCGACTAAAATGATTGCTATTAAAACAACTACTGTTACATGTAAATATCTTACCCTTAAAAATTGCATTATTAATAAGCATTTTAAATGCATAATTAGCATAAGAGTGATTTGACCATAAATACCATGTTGTGGATTATTTTCCTATATTATTTCCTATCCCATTTTATTCTTTTATTAAACTTATTTTTTATTTGAATGAAACTGTATTGTATTCTGTTCTGTCTTCAGAAAATCTTCTTTCTCTATTTATCTCGTTTTGATATGCAAATGATCACAAGGAATTAATGAATATGCAAATGAACCATGACGCAACCTAGCGACTTCTGACGACCTTTTGAGCACGCAGCTACTTTTCCGTGAAAGAAGTTGGCAACATTGGACGAGAAGACGATTAATGGCTTAAATACACACAAGACTCAGTCCAATTTGCATTAAAAATATTTTTATTAATCCAAACCCAGGTTTAGTTTTAATTGAGACAGCTGGAGGTGGGCGGAGACTCGATGGAGTTTTCGGTTTGCGGCCATTTTGTAGTGAGCTTCACTGCTAGCTAGTATACACTGCTAACGTACAGGCTAATTATTTATATAAATAAATAACAGAATTCGCTACTTGTAAAAAGTAAGTGAAAAACTAAGTTCAGCGGGTTACCAGTATCCTAGAAACTGCTGAACATTTCACACACACACACACACACACACACACACTTCATTCCACCCTCCTGAGGTAACTCTGTCCTCACAGGTCACAGCAGTCTGGTGTCCTGTAGCTGTGTTATAATTATAATATAGACCTAGAATTCAGTCATGTGTTTAAGCCAAAGCTGATTTAAAATGTTTTAATGAAGGTTAAAATGGCACAGCTAGAAGTAGACATGTTTAAATGCGCACTGATTCGTTTAAATGCTAACTTTATTACCTGTTTCTTATTATGTTTTCAGGCTAAAACACTAACCCAGTTGTGGTTTTGTGTTGTGTTTGTGTCATGTTGTTTTGTAGTTTACCATAAAACTGTGGATTTTACCATCTCAGAATATCGGTATGGTACTGTGGATGTGCTTTACCTTTTAAAATATTTTAATGCACATAATTTCACTTTCAGAACCACTTTTGCATCCCTAATTAGCTTTTAGCTTTTTTTTTTTTTTTTTTTGACTAAAGTACTACTTTAAAAGTGCACTACACGCACCTTTCCAGGTAATAAAGGCATATACTCAAGTGTTTTATTCCTCTTACAAGACACCAATTCCAAATTATAACTTATATAAAGACATGTCATACTTTTTCTGTCCGTTCGGTTACGTTTAACGTCCACGAAGCAAGTTAGTTCCTGTTCTTGCTTACGTTATAGCAGCTATAAACAGTCGTTCCCTCATCAGACTCTTTTTTCTCTCTTATAGTTAATAAGACAAAAAAAAAAAAAAACACACAGCTCGTCATGTTACTGCGAAACCACAGCCCATAAACTCTTCTGTCCTGAAGATGCTAAAAACCTAAAGTTACAGCTTTACTTCTGACACTGGAGACTCCTTCCATAAATGTTAAATACACGTCTCCTTACTCTTTCCATCTCCACACCTTCTGACCAATCAAAATCCAGGATTCAACAACGTATGCGTTGGCATTAATCAGTAATAGCATACCTTAGTAGAAGTGCTGATTGTGTGGATTTCAGTGGGAATTGTTCTGCCTTTTAGCTAACATTTCGAAATCTTAGCGTATCTTTAACCGGTCACTCAGTAATATAGAAAAGATGGCTCTCCATACATCAGGGCTTGTTGTTTGTTGGACTCTATACTTATATAACTATAATATTAAATAGTTCACTGTTTGCTGTCAAACTCAACACTCTGACCCTTTTCATGTACACTGGAGATCCATTACACACTGAGGTATAGGTTCTGGTTCTGCCTCCGGGTCAGTGTTAGCTTTAATCCACCAGAGGGCAGCAGAGTGACAGGAACTGATCTGAACACGCTTAATGTAGAACATACACACATCACACGTCAGTTCCCTCTTAGCTAAACCGCACATAGCTTCATAATTTACAGGTTTAGAATGTCACTTTTTAATTTTTTTTTACCTTAAAGACATGACCGATTGAGCTGAACAATATCCATGCTAGAAATTATTCTTCTCTCTATCAGTCTTCTTTCAGGTACGTTATACACATCTACTTCAGACAGAGTAATGTGTGTGTGTGTGTGTGTGTGTGTGTGTGTGAGTGAGTGAGTAACATAGCTTCTGAAAATGCTTTACTCTTTTTTCTTTGATATCAGGAAAAGACAACTAAGTATTTTCTACACAATATAACGACACGCTTCCTAAATTCTTATTAATCAGATTAACAATCACTGACTAAACTTTTTTTTTTTTTATTTCTACACATTATTTGTCTCAGACACCAGGAGAGAAACCCATCAGACGTTTTAATAAGCATTTCCACTGATTTTACCTTTTACTCACTTGATTGATGTCAAGCATTTTCCTGAAACAAGCGTGTTAATCAGCGCTGAGCTAATGAACGTTCACACACTCACACTCATTAGCATATGAACTGAAGCTGACTATAAATAAACACTTCATTATTAAATATGCACTCATTATTACGCCCTGGGATATAAAATCAGAGCCGTGTTATCCTGTCTGGGAGATCATATAGATTAACACAACGCTTTTGAATCACACACACACACACACACACACACACACACACACACACACACACATGCAGCAGACTGTACGCATGTAACAGAACTCATATGAACTAGTAAATATATCTAAAGTATCATGTTTACCTTTCAGACCAGCTCTAATGAGTGTGTGTGTGTGTGTGTGTGTGTGTGTGTGTGTGTGTGTGTGTGTTTGAGGGTTGTACAGTAACAGGATTATTGAGGACGAGAGCAGGGACACTGAACGCTTTCCAGAGGACGAGAGGAAAAGACGGGTTTAAACAGAGATGCACATCAGGGATTAGTCTCTCTCTCTCTCTCTCTCTCTCTCTCTCTCTCTCTCACTCAGGCACACACACATGCGAATAAGCTCACATACCCACTAACATGTCTCTGTGAAAGTAGATTACTCAATCTATCCAGCATCTGTCTTGTCCACTCTTTACCTTTCTTTCTTTCTTTCTTTCTTTCTTTCTTTCTTTCTTTCTTTCTGTTTCTCTCTCTGTCTCTCTTGTCCTCTAAATTGAGCACTTATGTGAAAGTGGATTACCAAATCATTTTATCGTTGTTCACCCCTTTTTTCTCCCTCTCTTTTTGCATCTTCTCTCTTGCTGTCCCCCCTACCTCTCTCTCTCTCTCTCTCTCTCTCTCTCTCTCTGATGGTGTGATGATGGGGAGAGTTATGAGGCCAGCGCCCCGTTGGCGCTTTTGAAATTTTTCCAACCAGCAGCTGGCAGAGAAAAAGGTCAATTTGAGGGAAGTCTGGAGTAATTGATTTCTCTCCTTTATCTCCCTCCCTCCCTCTCTGTCTCTCTCTCTCTCTCCCTCTATCTCTCTCCCCTCCTCTCTGTTGTTTTAATTCATTTCTTTAAATGTCAGATGGCTTTAGCAGTGGAGCACTGCCAGACGGGTCGTACCACAAGTGAGGGAGGGGTGTGTGTGCGTGCTGTGGAGGCGTTGCTGTGAACTTTAACCTTTCTTTCAATGCACCCCTCCTGCCGTCTGTGTTTCTGTCCCCCCTTCACCCCCTCATCCCCCACTCCTTTCTTCTTCCATCGCAATTTCCAAAAAAAAAACCTCCCTGCTGGAATTCAGTCACTGCTGAGCTGTCTGATCATAATCACATCACTGAGAGAGAGAGAGAGAGAGAGAGAGAGAGAGAGGAGACGGAGAGACGGAGAGACAGAGAGACACATGGACAGAGGGCCAGAGAGAGCGAGAGAGATTCTTCTTAATAATTCTCTTCAGAGTGCGTATGTTAGCTGCAGTGTGTGTGTGTTTGTGTGTGTGTGTGGGGCGTCATGACCCCTCCATTGATCCGCATCTCCTTCGGCAGTCGAGCGTGAGACACTGTGACCTTTGACCTCTGCTTCTGCCTGCTGGCATGCTGAATAGGAGCTGCTGTCCTGCTTCTGAGGTCAGGGTCAAGAGAGGTGTGTGTGTGTGTTATGTGGAGTGGTGGTGTGAAGTGAAAGCTGAAAGTCGAGTGACCTGGAGGAATCTGCCTCACACCAGTACACACTGACAGCAGTGTGTGTGTGTGTGTGTGTGTGTGTGTGTGTGTGTGTGTGTGTGTGTGAGAGAGAGGTCACTGAGACTCCAAGCTCACACCAGCGGTAGCCAACGTGAAAAGATGCACTTGAACGCAGCACAAAGACGACAGCTGATGGCCGACTCACAAAACACACACACACATCAATTTTTTTCTCTCTCTTGAGGCTAAGAAGAAAAACCACATGTCCTGAAGATGTCAGAAAACCTAAAGTTACAGCTTTACCTCTGACACTGGAGACTCCTTCCATAAATGTTAAATAAACATGTCCTTACAGAAAACTTTACATTACGCTCAGAGCTGCTGTTATAGAAAATGAATCAACACCTTCTGACCAATCAGAACCCAGGATTCAGCACCACTGTGGAGTAAAAGGTTTATAAATAGTGCGGATATAACAGCGATGTGTTACATACCGTGATCGTATGTAACAGCGATGGTTAACAGTAGACCGGATGTGATCGTACGCAAGAGTGATGGTGCTTGCTGTCTCTGTGTAGATTTCGGCCCGGGACTCAGAGTCTCTTTACACTCATGCATTATACATCGGCCCTGATTGCTGCTGCGCATAGATTAGCAATCATTTCCCGCAATCCTCCTGACATGCAGGAAAATCACGTATTCATGCATTTTATGGTGATATGAAGACGTGTGGGTCGTCAGTGTGACTCTCCATGTCTGAGGCTCGCACTGATTTCATCCTGGATTTCAGCAGACCAGGAATACGTGTGTAATTTCCCGTCCTCTCATCCTGATTGCACACTTCTCTCTCGCTCTCTTACACTCGCTCTGATTTCAGCATGCACTTGTCAGCGGTGTGTGTGTGTGTGTATATGTGTGTGTGTGTGTAATTTCCCTCCTCTTGTCCTGATTGCTCCCGTCAAGTGTTAAGACGTCCTGCTCCCTGCGACTTTCCGCTAATTAGTCACCGTTAGCTATCAGAAGCTGTCTCACTCTCTGTGGCTGTGAGTGTGTGTGGATCGGTTGGTGTGTGTGGATCTGTTGGTGTGTATGGCTGTGTGTGTGTGTGTG
>CM074968.1:928176-946293 GCA_037577455.1 Pangasius macronema | reverse complement strand
CACACACACACACACACACACACACACACACACACACACACACACACACACACACACACACACACACACATCCCTGAAGCAGCAGGTTGACTGCTGTTACAATGCTAATGAGACACTATTCATCTGATGGCATGCAGACAGACAGAATGGAGAGAGAGAGAGAGAGAGAGAGAGAGAGAGAGAGAGAGAGAGAGCGAGAGAGAGACTCACACATACACAGAGATACAGCCATATGCAGAGAGAAACACATTCAGACAGACAGAAAGAGATGCCAATAGAAAGACAAAGTGAGAGAGAGACAGAAAGAAAGAAAGAAAGAAAGAAAGAAAGAAAGAAAGAAAGAAAGAAAGAAGCATGAGACAGAGAGAGACAGACAGACAGATAGAGAGAGAAGCAGAGAGAAAGGCAGACAGATAGACAGAGAGATTTAATGAGGGTTTTCCTCCTGCTGACTGAAGATAACCTCTTAAGGGTCAAATAAGGACAGAGTGAGACAGACATGGATTAAAAGGCAGTAAAAGTGTGTGTGTGTGTTCTGTGCAGTCACATATCAGACTATATTCACACACAGACAATTTCAGCACACTCACCCACACACACACCCACACACACACACACACACACACACATATACAGAGCTGTTACAGCCCCCTATTTAGCGTATCCGAGGGCGAATGCTAGCTGCCTAAATCTTATTAACTGTGAGAGAGGGGGCAGAGCCAAGTGACATGGTTACAATGACAGACAAGACAGACAAGGAGTCAGACAGACAGAGAGTCAGAGAGTCAGACAGAGAGCCAGCCAGACAGACAGTCAGACAGACAGACAGGTGGAGAGTCAGACAGACAGAGAGTCAGAGAGTCAGACAGACAGAGAGTCAGACAGACAGAGAGTCAGTCAGACAGACAGACACACTGGAGGATCTTAGAGCACTGTTAAATCCTGGATGGAGTTAGGGGTTATAATGCATTACTGTATTCTGCTAGCTACTAAACAGCGTAAATAATTAGCATGCTAAAAGTAAACACTCAATATTGCTAGCTTGTTAGATCTGACTCAGCGAGTTAGGCTACATTACACCATGTCCACATATTTATTTACCTAAAGCTCCACTTTACAGACTGCAAAAAGCACAATCTCACACACACACACAGACACACACAAAGGCTGATCACACACAGACACACACAGACACACACAAAGGCTAATCACACAGAGACAACAACAGAACAGAGATTAGCGCTTGTTTGGAGACAAGGTGACCTCGTCTCCTGAGGGGCGGCAAACACACAATAGAACTCTCACAAAGCCAGACACACACACACACACACACACACACAGAGCTATGCAGTGAGTCTGTCACGACGCCTCAGAGAGATACTAACGCTAAACCAGAGTGATGTGTCTCGCTTTGTTGTGACACAGAGAGAAATACAACTGTGTGTGTGTGTGCGTGTGTGTGTGTATGAGAGAGACAATTTTTTCCTGTGAAAACAAACACCAATTACTTTCAACAAAGGCAATTAGCATGTTAGCAGAGTTTGTGTCACCTCTTTCTCTCTTACAAACACACACACACACACACACACACACACACACACACACACACACACACACACACAAAAAGCCCTGAGTTGAGCTTTTTCCAGATATTAGCGTAGAATGAATGTTACCATGAATCACTTAAAACTTTATTTGAGATGTGAAACAAGATAAAAAGTTCTATTTAACTTCATTTAAGCTAACGTTAAAGCTGCGTCTCTATCAGTACCTATCCGGTGTTGGTCAATCTTAGCTAACGTTAAGCTAAACATTACTGTGTAATTTAAACAGTTTATTTTATATATGTCACTGTCTCAGCGTATTAACCTCAGCTAGACAACAAGCGCTAGCGTTTTACACTTTTTACACTTTATTAAAATATCAGAATTCATTTTCAGAACGTTTTAAAGAAAAATAAATTGTATACTATAGTAAATCGTGTGCTGTAGGCTACGTTTCGGCTGTGAGTCTTGACACTAAAACGCTACACGTCCACGAGAGACAAACTACAAGCACCACTCGCTAGTGTGAACACACGGTCAGGAAACACACACACACACACACACACACACACACACATGATCAGAAATCTGAGAAATCTGAATTCCTCCTGCTAGATCGAGTTTCTAATCTGATTTAGTTTGGACGTGTGTGTGTGTGTGTGTGTGTGTGTGTGTGTGTGTGTGTGTGTGTGTGTTTCCTCTTCACACAAGGGAATCTCATAATCCTGTTTAGCAGACAAGAGAGAATGTTAAAGTCAGACAGAGAGACAGAGAGAGAAAGAGAGCCACAGAGAGACAGTTAGACAGAGAGTGAGAGACAGAGAGACAGTGAGAGAGAGACAGTGAGAATGTGAGAGAGAGATAGGGAGAGAGAGACAGTGAAAGAGAGATAGACAGAATGTGAGAGAGAGATAGGGAGAGAGAAAGAGAGACAGACAGGGAGAAGAAGATGAGCTGATGCTATTGTCTGCTTTCACAAAAGGTGCTGATGACACTGATTACTGCGTTCAAGCTCCTGCCAATCAAGAGAGACAGACAGACAGAAAGTGTGTGTGTGTGTGTGTGTGTGTGTGTGTGTGTGTGTTTTAAAGGTTTGCAGTTATATACAATAAACTCTACACCTCATCTGTCTCACTCTCATGGTCTCACTCTGTTCTTCACCTCAGATCACAACACTGACATACACACACACACACACACACACACACACACACACACACACACACACAAACAGAGTAACTAGGGTCGGACTGTGCCACTTGATTCACACTTTGACGACATGAGAACTGTGTGTGTCTTGGAGATGCTCTGACGCACTTGTGTAGTCCTTGGAGAGAAACACACACATGCACACACACACTGCTACATTTCCACAGCTGCTACCCATGAGGGCGTCTGATTGGCTGAGACAGGATGACAGCTGGACAGATGTTGCTTACACTCCATAATGTTGCTCACACTCCAACAGAACAAACACACACACACACACACACACACACACACAATAACACTCACTACATAAAACTCAGAGCTCATAAAGAACGCCCCGAGAGAGAGAGATAGAGAGACAGACAGTGAGACAGATGGAGATACAGACAATACAGAGAGAGACAGATAGAAGAAGAGACAGATAGAGATACAGAGTCATACGGAGAGACAAACAGATAGAGAGATAGAGAGACAGAGAGACAGATTTTAGTGTCAGAGAGAGATAATCTAAGTTGACCTGCTTAGTTCAGCACACACACACACACACACACACACACACACACACACACAGAGCAGTTATCCTGCGCTGATCCTCACGCTCCTAATCACACACTCCATCTGCAAGAGATATAAATGACAGAGACAAGGGGTGGAGCTAAAGTCGCCTAGCAACCTGTCATTATCATGGAGAGTGGGACAAGGTTACACACACACACACACACACACACACATGAACAGACACACATTTGCTCTTAGAGCTGTTGGCTTATTTCCACATGTCTGTTGCATTATAGTTTGTGTGTGTGTGTGTGTGTGTGTGTGTGTGTGTGTGTGTGTGTGTGTGTGTGTGTGAAAAGAGTGAGTGAGTGAGAGAGAGAGAGANACACATTAACACACACACATTTGCTCTTAGCGCTGTGGGCTTTTTTCCACTTGTCTGTTGCTTTATAGTTTGTGTGTGTGTGTGTGTGTGTGTGTGTGTGTGTGTGTGTGTGTGTGTGTGTGTGTGTGTGTGCGTGTCCTTTTCCCACTAGTCCGCAACACTTTGTAGTTGGGAAACAGCAGCTGTGAGCCACAGCTATTACCAACTCTGTGTGTGTGTGTGTGTGTGTGTGTGTGTGTGTGTGTGTGTGTGTGTGTGTATGAACTTTGCACAGCATCATGTTGCAACTCATCGTCTCTGGAGTGTGTGTAAACAGGTTAAAATGTCCTAGTCTCACAGCTCTGTGACAAACACACACGGGGGGGCCCCCCCCCCCCCCCACCCCACCCAACAACACAAAAAAAAAACAAACACACACAACAAAAACACACACAAAAACAGAAAAAAANTACAGGTAGAGAAACACATGTGGGAGATGGTCCATCTCCGGCACAGTGGCACGTGCTGCCTGATAACACACACACACACACACACACACACACACACACACACACACACACACACCCTCTCATCATTCGATTTTAAAGTGGATTTTCCCTCACAAGTTTTGTTTTTGCTCACAGTTTGTGTTATTTTCTCAAATCAGCCGAGTCAGAGTCACACTAGAGTCATGTCAGAAAGAGACACGTTAAAGACACATCAGAGACACGTTAGCGTGATGACACTCACGTTAGAGGCACGTTAGGGGTGTTAGTCGTGTCAGAGACACATCAGAGACGAATCAGAATCATGTTAGAGGTGTTAGAGTCACGTCAGAGAGACGACAGAGTCACGTTAGAAACGTGTTAGAGGTGTGTTAGAGGCATGTTAGAGAGAGTAATATCAGCCTGTTTCACTAGTTCTCTCGTTCCCAGAATCAGTGAGATCATCACTGTGAAGGACTGAAGCTGAATGTGTGTTAATCATCTCTGAAATCTGACTCCATCGTCCGCTCACAAACTTCAGAAGGAGTTTCAGTGTGAAACACGTTGTGTTTTCAAATAAAACACCAGTGCTTTGACTGAGAGTAGACGGAGAGAAGACTGAGAGGAGACAGAGAGGAGACTGGGAGAGGAAACAGAGAGGAGATGGGAGAGGAAACTGGGACAGAAAAAACAGAAAAAAAAGAAAAAAAAAGAGGGAGACTGAGAGGAGATGGAGAGGAGACTGGGAGGAGACTGGGAGGAAACAGGGAGGAGACTGGGAGGAGATGGGAGAGGAAACAGAGAGGAGACAGAGAGGAGACAGGGAGGAGACTGGGAGGAAACAGGGAGGAGACAGAGAGGAGACTGGGAGGAGACAGAGAGGAGATGGAGAAAAGAAAGAGGGAGACTGAGAGGAGACAGAGGGAGACAGAGAGGAGATGGGAGAGGAGACTGGGAGGAGACAGAGAAAAGAAAGAGGGAGACAGAGAGGAGATGGAGAGGAGACTGGGAGGAGACAGAGAGGAGACTGGGAGGAGACAGAGAGGAGATGGAGAGGAGACTGGGAGGAGACAGAGAGGAGACAGAGAGGAGACGGAGAAAAGAAAGAGGGAGACTGGGAGGAGACAGAGAGGAGACTGGGAGGAGACAGGGAGGAGACAGAGAGGAGATGGGAGAGGAGACTGGGAGGAGACAGAGAGGAGACTGGGAGGAGACAGAGAGGAGACTGGGAGGAGACAGAGAGAGGAGACTGGGAGGAGACAGAGAGGAGACGGAGAAAAGAAAGAGGGAGACTGAGAGGAGATGGAGAGGAGACTGGGAGGAGAATGTTGCTGTTTCTGCTCTAGTCTCATGTGAGGAATCCCATTAATCACATTAAAAGCACAAATGTTTATTTTCAGGCTGAACATGTGACACGGCTCTTCTCAGGAGGGAACAGGTCTGTAGTCCACGATTTCATCTCTCTGAGTTTTAGTTTTTTATTCATAGCCCAAGTTCAACAAGCAGAGAAAGAAAAACAAACCCTACTCCTTACACAAGTTTTTATTTGGTGTGTGTGTGTGTTTACACATAACACACTCCACAGTGATGTTACACACCTCCATGTTTGTGAACCTCACCTCCTGCTACTACACACATCAACCCAGGAGCCACGTTTTTACTAGTTGGATTAAGTAGCGCATAAAAAACACAATCATTTCAAAATCCAAAGACACAGACGTGTGGAAATACTGAGGAACCAGAGAAAATCACAGTGCAGGGGGCGGAGCTTACTGAAACACTCGCGTGTGAAGTAATGAAGACGAACGCAATGCTGCTGTCTCAACATCTGCAATTACACAGTGATGAAACGCTGCTGAAACCTCCTGCAGAACATCTCCACATCTGTTCTGACACACACAGAGGCCACGCCTCCTTCACTCTGACACACACAGAGGCCACGCCTCCTTCACTCTGACACACACACACACACACAGAGGCGACACCTCCTTCACTCTGACACACACAGAGGCCACACCTCCTTCACCCTGACACACACACACACACACACACACAGAGGCCACGCCTCCTTCACTCTGACATACACAGAGGCCACACCTCCTTCACACTGACACACACACACACAGAGGCCACACCTCCTGAGTGAATCAGCTCTGAATGAGTGAATCAGCTCTGAATGAGTGAATCAGCTCTGAATGAGTGAATCAGATCTGAATGAGTGAATCAGTTTGACTCAGCTGAATATTACAGCAGATGACAGATGAATCTGCGCTGCAGGAAATTAGAGTTTTGCAATTCTAAAAATATTCATGAGTTTAATAAGACGAGCACGGATTCGCCCGAGGCGTATCAATCAATCAGTGTGGACGTTTATCTCTGCGCTCGGATGGAGCCGCTTCAATAACACGCTCCTGAAAATGAAACGATCCATCAGCACCTGCAAGAGATACGGTCATGTGATCACCTGACGCATGTCCATCATGCTGATCAGCACTCAGACTATTCCTGTTCTCACTTACGTTATAGCAGCTGTAAGCACTCGTTCCCCAACCAGCCTCTCTTTCTTCTCTCTTTTGTAGTGAAAAAAAGTGTAAACTCCTCTGTCCTGAAGATGTGACAGTTTTACCTCTGACACTGGAGACTCCTTCCATAAACGTTAAATAAACGTCTCCTTACAGAAAACAGGTCTATATCAACGATTACACACGTGTTTTAATCTGTTTACGTGCAGCGTCTGCAGTACACGTCCCTGTGAATCAGCTGTTGCTATACAAACCATAACGTGTCAGAGCCAGTGCATTAATATAAACCTGCACTACTGCCAGATCTGCTGTTCTAGTAAACTAATCAACACCTTCTGACCAATCACAATCCAGAATTCAACAGCACTGTGGTGTAAAGAACCATAACACACACCAACCGACCAATCAGAGACCAGGATTTTTCAGTACTGTGGTTTAATAACACTTTAAAAGATGAGGGAAGGGGATTTTAAAGAGACGAGATGGGAAACGAAGGGGCTTTCATATTCACACACACACACACACACACACACACACACACACACACACACACACACACACACACACACAGTTCTCTTCTGACCCACAAAACATCACACACAAACACTGATGAAATATTAATTTTAGCAACAACAGTGTGTGATTTTGTGTGTGTGTGTGTGTGTGTGTGTGTGTGTGTGTGTGTGTTGTCCGGTCCATAAATTATCAGTTTATCGCTTATCTCTTGTTTTATGATGATCCACTTTAACACATGTAACAACAAATAATTATAAGCAAACACCACCTGCGCGCGCGCAGACACACACACACACACACGACATGCTGTCACTTAATGATTCATTGTATAAATACTGTATATAGCGTGTATCATCATACACACAATTTCAGAAAACCACAAGTGTAGTGATGGCTTTATTCAAAAATATAGAAAAACAACAACAACAACAACAACAATAATAATAATAATAATGATAATAATAGTAATCATCATCATCATCATCATCATCATCAACTAAAACATAAATACAAAAACTTTACAAAAAGGAAACAAAATCTTAAAAATATATCAATTACAATTTATCGTGATATTTATATCAAATCACACACACACACACACACACACACACGAGTGAAGGAAGGTTCTTACCATAAACCGCTTCTGTGCTCCTCTCTAGACCTCCATACAGCTCCGAGCGGCGCGCGACCTCACACACACNCACACACACACTCTCGCGCGCAGGGGATTTAACACTCCGTCATTCCGTTAATAAAGTGTAATAAATAATCCGTGTCGAGGCGGGTTTTTATTCCTCTCTGTGCGGGGATGATAATTTCCTGTCTCGTGCCTGAAGCGGGGTTTACACTCCGGTGTGTGTGTCGGTTTAATCCGCGGAGTGTAACGGGAGTAACCGGTGTGTGTGCAGCTCCGCTCTCCTCCAGCCGCTCCACCGGACTGACGGCGAAACCCGGAACCACCGCGGGTCTGGAGCCACCGGGCCACGCCCGCCGACCAATCAGCGCACGGCGGAGATTTGCATATTCCCACGGGTCCGCCAATCACAGCGCGGTGAGGTCTGTTGCCACGGAGACGGTGTCAGCGTCCTGAATGTTTAGCTTACTACTGCACTACAGAGTACGCGTGAGGGGAAGAGTGCACACTACAGCGAGTGTGCACTGTGTAGTGCGCTAGTGTGCGCTGCGAGGGTCATTAGCCGGGTAGGAAAAGCGCACTTTATTAAGCGGAAACCCTTTTAAATGACAGTTTATTACAGTCATTTATTTACAGAGAACCTCTCATACGTGTATTTAATACATGTACAGGTTTAAATACTTCAGTCAGAGTTTAAAGAAAANAGTTTAAAGAAAATCATTTTAAATTTGTCCCACTGTGCCATGCTACTTCTCAACTTGATGTGTGACGTCAAAGCAGCTTCACACTGATGACGTAATACACACAGACACTAAGCACAGAGTAGATTTATATACGAACACGCATAGCGTACGTTCACAACAACGCGCTCATGTTCTACATAAGTGTATCACAGCACTGTGATATTAGCAACAAGCAGCGTTCAAACTACATTCTCTCAATTCTAAATTAGGTGTCAAGAAACAACAAACCCAAACAATTCACTCAAATGATTCCTCAGAACAATCCTAAGACGCCTGAGGTCCGACTTTTCTGCAATTCCCCACTCACAACTTTAAATGTCTACCTGTGATTGTTTAATTTCGTTTAATCTGTGTTTAGCTAGTTATGAAGGTATATATAGCTAAAACAATGAAAACGCTGGGGAGAGAAAGTGATAGTGTTCGCCCAAGATGGCGGCCCCCGCAGCACTCCGGTGTTCAGCTACACACTGAAGATCTGTTTAGATGACAGGAAGTCCCACTGTGTGGTTTACACAAAAGATTTTAGGTGAAATAAACACAGTACAGGTACAGTAGTGTCGCAGCTCCAAATCTAAAGACACTGAATCATTCCTTTAACTCACGGAGATGAAAGTGATGGACAGATCTTCAGTACGGACGTGAAGAGCAGCTCCACAGCGAGAGGACATAAAACTGTCCGGATATTAAAGCTGACGTGTTTAAAGAGGTGCTGTCCTGTTCCACTCAGCCCACGGGCAAATCACCAGCGTGGTCCTGCATCTGACACAAAGTGTTTAGTCTGCTGTATCCATAATTCATCAGTGTGTGTGTGTTTGTGTGTGAGAGAGAGAGAGACAGAGAGAGAGAGAGACAGAGACACACACCTCCCTGAGCTCTGAGCTCACTGTGATCAGATTCACATCAAACCAAACATCCACAGATCTGCTAAGTCACTGTGCTATAATATTATAAACATCTTTCATTTTGTTATAATACACCTAATGTGTGTGTATGTAAGTGAGTGTGTGTTAGAGCAAAGATCTGCGGTTCCTCTTCAGGCAGCAGGTGGACTGAGACGAGGCCAAGCTGATGACGAGGCTAAAGACGGATCTGAGGGTCGCTAATGCTAACGCTAATGCTAATGGTATGGTGCTTGGTGTCAGTCCTGCTAATAAAGTGCTGAACACAGCAGCACTCGAGGGGATTAGGACGAGGCCTGATGGAGCGCAGGAGGCCAGCACAGATTAACACTCTGACAGAGCAGTAACACACACGTGCTGCTGAAGTGATTAAAGCTGCAGCCAGAAACTCGGGCTAGTGCTCACTGAAGATAACACAACAGACACAAAATGGCTTCCTGGTTACTTTTGCGAAGTTGTGCAAATATAACGTTAACCAAACACACATTGTACACTTTGGTTCCTCTGGAGCAGGAACTAACAAGCTTCCTGGAAATATGGGCCAGGAACTAAAATCAACCAGAGTCCCTGGAAGAGCCTGAAAAGGTTCCTATGGCTGGGAGCAAACTGGAACTAAGAAGGTTCCAAACATAACGTTCCTGAAACGTTCTAATAACATCTGCTGTATTAATGGATTGGTTGTCAATGTTAGTAGAACACTGCTCATACAATGTTCCCTGTTATATGAAAACGTTACCACAACAAACGTTGAAGGAATGTTGTAGAAGCGTTTATAAAGGTTATATTCTCAGAATGACCAGGAAACCAAAAGTTCCTGGAAGCATAATGTTGAGAAAAGGTTCTGCTAATCTGAATGTGTTGTAGCGGAGAAATCAGGGACTCACACGGCTCCATTTCCATTACTACTGTTTATATTAAAGACGAAGACATGAAGATGAAGTGTTTTTTTTTTTTAGAAATAATATAATAAAGAGATGGTGAAGAGGAAAAGTAGTTAACACTGACACTACAGGAGGTTAAGGCAGAGCGAGATGCTAAAGACGCTAACTCAGAGCTGGAAATACTGACACTGAAGAAAATGTTTCTCTCTCTCTCTCTCTCTCTCTCTCTCTCTCTCATCTGTAATTTCCGCTTTCTCACCAACAGCTTTATAAAAAGTGTTCATCTGTCTCTGGCTAATGCGCTCTCCAGCGCTCGGGGCTGTGTCCGATTTCAATTTGCTCCCGAGCCGCAGTGAGAGGAGTTTAATTGAGCGAGTGTGCGACAGGCGAGGGGAATCGATGAAGGCCGAGGCGTGGGGAAAAGAGATAACATTGATTCAACCGCCATCGATAGAGCGAGGGAACGTGCACTGTCTGAGAGAGACTAGAATCTGAAACTGTGTCATGTGAATGAAGAGAGAGAGAGAGAGAGAGAGAGAGAGAGAGAGAGACAGAGACAGAGACAGAGATGGATAGAAAGTCAGATAAAGTATGACAGAGAGCAGGAGAAGTGGCAGCAGAGGACACTGGGGACGCGGACTGATATAAAAGAGGAAAAAATAGAAGTGTGCATGAGATCTATGGAGATATGAGTTACAGAGAAAGAAAGAAAAAGAAGGAAGGAAGGAGGGAGCAGAAAGAAAGAAAGAAGGAAAGAAAGAAAGAGTTGACTGTGTGTAAATTCAAAGGTGCGAAAGTCGACAGTAGTGAGGATGAAAGTTAACTCAGTCAGAAACAGTTAGTTCCTCTGAGTGTGATCCCGGACCTGTGTGTGTGTGTGTGTGATTTGTTCTTCACACTGTTAACATACATGACAGCACACACACACACACACACACACACACACACACACACACACACAGGTGAGAGGAGGCAGTGAGGTGTTCAGGACAGAGTCAGTCCTGCATGTTGGATTGAGATCTGTTTACACCAGAGTGCTGCTGAGTTCTGGATTCTGATTGGTCAGAAGGTGTTGATGAATTTTCTAGAACAGCAGCTCTGACAGTAGTGCAGCTATGAATCACAGGTTTATATTAAAAGGAATAAGAAGAGGAATAAAGCTCTTTGGGACGTGTTGTTATATTCATCACACCACACCACTTCTCCACTAAAGTGAAGTTGCCAAAGAACAGATGAAGAACCTCAGACATGAAGAGAAACCTCTCTCTCTCTCCCTCTCTCTCTCTCTCTCTCCCTCTCTCTCTCCCTCTCTCTCTCTCTCTCTCCCTCCCTCCCTCTCTCTCTCTCTGTCAGTATCAGCTGTGTTGGACATGCTGCCAGTTGCACACTTGTCGTGTTATACACAGTGTGTGTGTGTGTGTGTGTGTGTGTGTGTGTGTGTGTGTGTGAGTGTCAGCATCACACGCTGTTTTACAATAGAGCTGCGATTTCAAACTGACGCTGACGCACTGGTGCCACTGACAGCTCACTACACAAGACCCTCTTCACTCTACACACACACACACACACACACACACACACACACACACATATATCACTAATTGTTGTCATCTAATGACTAACACCAGATACTGCCTCAGTGTTGTGTGTTTTTTTTCTCTCTACAGCTCTTAGCCAATCAGAGCTCTGCGTTTCTGGTCTAACGTCTAGTGAAGTGTGGTTTAGTCTTCTTGGAGAAATTTCCTTAGTCAAAACACATGTCTTAGCCAACTTTTTGCAAAAGTTTACACCCCCTCAACACTTCAACACTTCAACACAAATCATGACATTGAGTACATATTATATACGATAAATTTATCATATTGTTCTAACCCTGTAGCCTCTATAAAAAGAGTGTGTATGTGTTATCGTTTCTATAGTAACAGCTCATTCACAGGGCCTTTTACAGTGAAGAATTCAAACAGCTGAGAGTAAGACTGTTTATAGCTGCTGTAACGTAAGTGAGAACAGGAACTAACTTGTTCTCCAAAATTACATGTAATTAAAAATGGATAAAAAGCATGACATGTCGCTTGCTGTCCTATATAGTCGCCATCTTGAATATGATGTGTGATCCCATTACGACCAGTGAACTGTCTGCTGTCCTGATGATCTCTGAATCCGTATGATGTTCATGTTCACTTCTGGAACGTGATTTTACACGCTGATGAGCAGAACATGAAAAACAGCCAATCTGTGTGATCTATATTTCATCTAAAATGAGCAAAGTGAAGGTGCTTGAGGTTGGGCAGTGGCCTGTGGGCAGGGCTTCATGAGTAGACCAATCACACACACACACACACACACACACACACACAGCAGGAGAGAAGATGAAGAGTGTAATCAGAGGAGGAAGATGAAGATCTGACTACACACAGAGGCTAGCCAGCTGCTGATTAACCTTTACATCAGATTTAAATATTCTCTCTCTCTCTCTCTCTCTCTCTCTCTCTCTCTCTCTGACCGAAATCCATTTGCACTCTCTCCTCGTTCTCTCTTTCCTTCTCCCTGAATTTCCACAAACGTACAGCTGCTCTGTTCATGACTCCTCCAGTTCCTTCACTCAGCACAGACATTCTGCTGAATCCTCGATCTGTCTCTCCACTCGTCTGTCTCACTCTCTCCTATTCATCACCTCCAAACACATTCTTACGAGTTTAAAGCGCTGACACAAAACAACTGACTGTGAGATATTTATTTTCAAACATATATAAGTATATTAAAAACAGGAAAACGGTACAAGACCACATACTTCAAGTGTTTGAAGGAACTGTTTTATGAGTGTCTCAGACAGATCACATCCTCTCTCTCTCTCTCTCTCTCTCTCTCTCTCTTTCTTTCTGACCTTTCTGGAGCTCTCTGTCAGTCTGCGTGCTGGAAGAGGAGGTGTGGACGTGAGGAGGAGGTGTGGAGGTGTAAAAGCGTTGCAGTCTCGGAGGCCTCCATCCATTTAACACCTAAAAATCAATTTGTGAGAAGCAGTGTGTCTCTCGCTCTGTAGCCATTATCATTCACTCTGCCTCTGCTCTCACACCACTTCACACTCTTTAATTAGGATTATACACACACACACACACACTTAAATAGAGAAGTATGTGGGGTTCAGGTCATGAAACAGCCTCTGATGCTGAACTCTGAACATGAAGGATATAGAGAAGGACGATGAGATGCACCGGATCACTGCATCAGTACTAAGTTCCAGCACAAGAGTTCCTGGTGTGTAGAAGAGTTCCTGCTCTCAGATACGAAACCAAAACCAGCCCCAGTTCCTCCACTGGAAATGCACCTGAAGCTATCGAACTCCCTTTAATTCAACATTAATACGCAGTGTCTTCGTGGACATTCGGTCTTCACCACCGTTTCCACTGCAGGAAATTGTTCAGGCACTGAAGAACCATTCCAGGAACTACAGATGCATTTTCACAGCGAGAACTTTTTCATGGACCCAGAACATTTTCTCAAAAACGCAAGAACTTTCTCAGGAAGCCACAAAAAAAAAAAAAAAAAAATTAAGAACTTTTTCAGTAAACAGGCAGATTTTTCAAAAGCCCAAGAACTTTTTAGGAAACCCGGATTTAAATAAATAAATAAATAAATAAATAAACCTCAAGAACATTTTCAGGAACTCAGGATTAAAAAAAACTTAGGAACGTCAGGAGACTGGGATTAATAAATAAATAAATAGACAGATAAATAAATAAATAAATAAATAAATATGTCAACTTGTTCAAGACCCCAGGAATTCCTTTTCTAAAAATGTTTTCCAGGAACCAGGAACTTTTTTAGAAACCCAGTAAGGCTTTTCAGGAATGCAGGAATATGTTTTAAAAAAATCAGGATCTTTTTCAGGAATACAGGGATTTTTTTTTTATCAGAAACCAAAGAATTTTTTCCAGGAAAACAGGAACATTTTCAAAAATCCAAAAACTTTTTCATGAACTCATGATATTTTTCACAAAACCAGGAAGTTCTTTAGAAACTTTTACAGAAACCCAAGAAATGAATCAAAAGCCCAAGAAATTTTTCAGAATTTTACACACATTTCCAGTGAGGAACCGGTTTTGGTTTCAGTACTATAGTTTTTATTTCCTTTCTCCAGACTAGGAACTCTGTTGAAGATCAGGAACTACTGGGGTGAAACTCACTGTACTGAATGTTGCTGTTTGGTCAAACACACTGTTCAGGACCAGCACTGTTACTCACCGTTTCTAAAAAAAACAAAACCTGCCACTGAGTTGGTTTTATTAATCACTGGTCCTAAACTGTGGTGGGAACAAAGAACAGGAACTGCTTGGTTCCACAAAACTGTAGTTCTTCCAAAAGTCCCAGAACTTCGGTGAATCTGCAATGTTTAATTGTTTTTATAAAAAAAATAAAATAAAGAAATCCAGACCAATCCTGTACCCAGAACACACACACACACACACACACACACACACACACACACACACACACACACACACACTTTGGGCTAGTCTATAATCCAATGCTAACATATAAAGAACACTATGTTCTTTGAAAGACTAAAACATTCCACACCTCCTGGAAAACTCTGCCGTTTATCACTAAAAGCTAACCGTAATGTGTAACCTGAAGCTAATACCTGTAGGCGCTAGCTCAGTTGGTGGAGTGTGTAACCTGCTGACTAATAAATATTCAATCTTTCAGGCCGTTCTTTAACCCGGTGTCTCTCTAACGCCGTGTTAGTGTTTAATGGAAGATCTGTGTTTTGGCTTTACACTCTGCCACACAGATGTTGAGTCTGCTGAGACACTGTGTAACCAGATGTTACGTATTAAACATGGGCCCAGCGGTAAAAGTTCAGACATGCTAGATCGCCTGACAGATGCTAAAACTACTGAAGTGGATTTCTAGAGATTTCTAGTCATGCTATAGTTGAAAACATGCTAAGCTTCCAGGCCCTGCCTCAGCGCCATGGCTAATGGCTAACACAGCCGGCTTTCTGCTGACCCCGGCGCGCTAACGGTTTCACTCAGCGCTGTTAGCACCTCCGCTACGAGTGTGAATGGCGGCAATCTGTTGCCCCGGCAACCGAATATCCTCCGGCTCCTAAAGAGTCTTTTTATCTCTTATTTTATAATAGCTGAAAATGAGTGAAAATATCTCCGAGATCTTCATATATAACTAATATTTTTATACTGTTTATATGATTTTACATCTATGTTTATTGCTAATATTTTTAGGACAAAAGTGTATAGCCACACCCGTCTCTCTCTCTCTCTCTCTCTCTCTCTCTCTCTCTCTCTCGCCCTCTCTGATCTCTAACAGAAAGTCTCTGAACAGATGGGACTGTATCACACACCGTCCTCTCGGCTCTCAGCTATTTTCCTCGTGCGCGTGTGAACTTCTCAGATTGCCTCGCTGGCCTTTCAGCTACATGCACTTCAAAGAA
This sequence comes from Pangasius macronema, assembly GCA_037577455.1. NCBI lineage: Eukaryota > Metazoa > Chordata > Actinopteri > Siluriformes > Pangasiidae > Pangasius > Pangasius macronema. The sequence goes on along the minus strand of CM074968.1, from coordinate 930,546 downwards.
ACACACACACACACACACACACTCACACACAGTTTTTCCTCTATAAAAAAAATGACACAAGTGTTAACACACACTGCACACTGCACTGTTCTCTCACGTATAACAAACACAGCTTTCATACTGAAACAGGGGGCTAAGTGCTAAGTGCTAAGTGCTCTGGGGTCAGACTCCAATCTAACGCTAACATCCAACAGACATGAGAAACGTTTCTTAATAACAACTGCACCGGGAACAGATCTGCCTCACTGGAAGCACGTTATTGGTGACGAACGTGTATGTAGGGGGTTAGGGGTCCAAGCACCAAAGTCAGGAATAGAAAGTGCTATGGCTCTGAAAATATTATCTGAACATTCCACATAATGTTCATGATCCACACTGAGGTAGTTAACGAGGTCCCTGGCTTTAAAAGCTTGAGGAGCCCTGCAGTAGTACACGCTGTGCAGTAAAGACCTACCATGTTCTTCTTTTGTAATGGAGTGATAAATCTGGCGATGTTTCCTGACGTTAGAGTTTTTCAGCTCACTGTGTTATGACTGATGAAGTGTTCTCGTGGAGAGAGAACAGTGTTGTGGTAGAATGCGATGGTTTTGAGGTGTGTGTGAAGTGTTTCGGCAGTTTTAGCGCATTCTGGGTGTGAGGTTAATGCCTGTGCTGAGCAGCGTGCTGAACAGCAAGCTAACACAAGCTAGCGCAATCTTTATTAACCTGTGTGGAGTTTGGAAAAAGTGAACACAGTAGAAATGAGAAATGTGTGTGTGTGTGTGTGTGTGTGTAGTTGTAAAGAAAACTGAACAGCAAGCTAACACAAGCTAGCGCAATCTTTATTACACCAGACGAAGCTAATGTTAACCTGAAAATGTGTAGATGATGTATCGATTGTTTATGAAAAATGATCTGACAGAATAAAACGCGATGATTAATCACCATGGCAACCCGCCCCTTGATTGCGAGAAGCCCTGCTGAGCTCAGCGCATGAAGGGGTTAACCACTAATTACGACCAATCAGAGCCCCCGAGTGGTAATTAGTGGCCTAATGATAACGAGTGTGCAGTTGCCGTGGAGACGGTGATCTTTGAAGTGGCACTTTTTCCCCTTTAAAATGAAGAGCGTTGGAGCGGGGGAGGGGGAGGGGCGACATCAGACCCCTGAGTGCTAAACACACAACAACAACAACAAGAGCAGCAACCTGTGTGTGTGTGTGTGTGTGTGTGTGTGTGTGTGTGGGCGGTTATTGTTCCAGTACAGAGGAGGCTGATGAAATGGTGTTGAGTGGATCTCTCTCTCCCTCTATTTTCTGTCCATTTCACAAAATCTCAGTCTCTGTTTTCTCCGTCTCACCCTCTTTGTGTCTTTCTCTCTCTTTTGCTCTCTGTCTGTCGCCCCATCTTTCCTTTCCTCTCTGTCTCACACTTTTCAATCTTCATGTGCGTCTCTCTCTTTTTCTTTTTCCTTCTTTCTGCCTCTCTTTCTATCTTTCTCTCGCCATCTGTCCCACTATCTCTTTTTTTCCTCTCTTTCTGTCGTTTTGTCTGTATCACACACTTTGAGTCTCTCTCTATTTCTGTCTATCCGTCTCTCCATCTCTCCTTTCCTCTCCGTCTCACATTTTTAACATCACGTTTTATCAAGATTTATCAATGACACAGAGGGAAATGTGTTGAGCCCTGACTGTGTGTTGAAGCCGCCATGTTGTTGTGATGTCAGAGAACTCGGGTCAGCTGATGATTATGATTGATCAGGATTATCTAGTGTTGCTGTGATTGACAAGGGAGAGCGTGTATGCCCCGCCCTCACGTGGCTGTGGTACTCACACGACTGGAACTCGCAATCTCAATATTTTACGAAGGAGCAGTCTGTGATTTATCTTCTGTATGTTTCACGCATCTGGGGATGAAATCCTGAACGTGACCCGACCGTGGCTCTGACAATTTATTTTTCAACTTTTGAAACAAATTTGTGTAAAGCTCCAAAAGTCTGTCCAAACCTGCAACAAATCAAATAAATCCTCACGTTACTGATTCTTTGTACCTCAGTGAGAACTGATGAAATGAAACTGGATGGGGTTTAGGTGTAGTTTGCTGATGACTCTTACCTGCAGGCCAAACAGAGTTCAGGCCAATATTACAGAAATACTGCAGAAATATTACAGAAATATTTTAGAAATATTCGAAAGGCCGTGTTCTGACACTGACACAAATTTCTGGGAGAACAACAGTACAGCACCAAACATCTACACACGATCATTTACTGAAGCGCTAAAACATCTAACAGAGACTGAGTGGAGTTTCAGATTTCATATTTTAATTCCTTTTAATGTTTAAAATTTCATGTTAAAGAAAAACCTTAAATATTTCTCACAAAGAGGCTGAA
>CM074968.1:918176-923176 GCA_037577455.1 Pangasius macronema | reverse complement strand
AGGATAAAATGAACTCAGACATTTAGGCTGTGCGAGTTTTCCTTTCAGAAATGTCTCTATTTTAGCACTCTTCACTCTGACAGTGAGCAGGTTGTTGCTTTAAGCGCAGAATCAAATAAAAATTGATGAAACCTCAGAATAATTGGGAGCTTCTTCACCAAAAACCAATTACTGAAAGCAGGGTGGAGAATAAGAGCTTTCACCAAAACGAGTCTGGATGACTTTAACCCTCCGTCCGACTCTGTGAGTGATCAGAAATCTAATACTGAAGGAAACGAGCCTTGATCTGATCACTCAGAGACGTGAGGGAGCTCAGCTCAGCTGTTAGATCTAAAACGGAAATGCAGGTCTGAGGGATTTACGACCCAGAATCACACACTGCTGTAGTGGCTGACTTTTTTACTTCATAAACCTCACATTTACAGCTATAAACGGATTTTTTCCTACTATGTTATAAGATAAAAATTCATTTCCGGGTGGCTCATTACTTTAAAAAAGCAGTGAAATAAATGTTTGCATGAATGTTTGCACACAAAAAGTGTTGCCATAGCAGTAAAATTAACATCAGCATGTTCTTTCTATCTATGTGTATCAAAGACTCAAATGCAATCAGCACTAAAGTAAAAAAAAAAAAAAAAGTATGCTGGATATATCCATTAAAACATCAAACAAAGACACGCACACACAAACACACACACACTGCAGTTTTAATCACAGGACAAGAGAACGACCGATTTGGATCGATGCGTCTCGCTGCATATCGACTTCTCCGGCTTTGAAACATCAAAGTGAACCAAAAACACAAAACATGCCTCTGTGTGTGGAGGGTGCCATTAGTTAAATTCATCGGGTCTGTGGAGAACGCAGCGGTGTTCTGCTGAAATGCTGAGAACCAGCAGGGGAGCGGAGGACGAGTAAATCAATCCCCATCAGATGTGAGGGTTAAACGGATCGATGGACTTTAATCAATGCGTCTAATGGAAGGCTGATTTTTCTCAATGGGCTGGTGGAGGAGAGTGGATAGGACAGGACCGAGCCGTTTCCACCTGTCACCACCAATCACAGTCACGAGAAGAACACAGGATAATGAAATTAGTCCATTTGGACAGGTTTAGCTTCCCTCTCTTTCTCTCTGGGTTTGCAGATGGAGGGCAGATGGAGGGCTGGTGGTGGGTTTCCAGGCTTTTAACGTCAACGGCACTCTGACGGACGGATTAAAAATGTCACAATGGATGCAAATAAATACAAATCCACTGGTTTCAGGACACAATGCCACTGAAAGAAAAACCATAACGCCCCAGGGGAGTGCACGAGTCCTGTTACGAGTGCCTAAAGAGTGAGAGCCACACTTAAACACTCACAGAGAAATTAGTGTTATATAATAATAATGATAATGTGATTAATGTGAGAACAATTTCAGAATTTTATCAAGCAGTTTAATGGAAAAGCAGCAAAAGCTGCCTGTCTGTGAGAAAATATTCACTGTGTCTGACATCGACGTGCTTTTACACCTTTACAACACGTGTGTCTTGACTGACATTCACTCTAAAGAGCGACAGAGTGACAGCGCTCAACACGGAGCCATGATTTCAGCAAGAAAAACAAATCCAAACGCCTGGCTCCAAAGATTAAGTGCGGTCAGACGCTTCTTCAGTTTCGCGCTCACAACAGTCTGGACTTTTCCCAGTCTACATCAGTCCAGTATCGGGTGATCCTGTGCGTCGGGCGTCCGGTCCCTCTGCAACCCCAGACTCCTGTTCTTGGCTGACAGGAGTGGAACCCGATGTGGACTTCTGCTATTGCAGTCCATCTGCCTTAAGCTTCAACATGCTCTGAGATGCTTTTCTGTTCAGCACGGTAGTAAAGAGTGATGATTTGACTTACAGTAGTCTTCCTGTCAGCTCAGACCAGTTTGGCAGTTCTCTTCTGGCCTCTGTCATCAGCAAGGTGTTTCCGCCCACAAAATTGCCACTTGCTGAGTGTATTTTTTCTTTTTCACACCATTCAATAAGTGTAAACTCTATAGACTGTCGTGTGTAAACCCAGGAGATTTCTGAAATACTCAAACCAACCACAGTGAAAGTCACTGAGATCACAGGACCAGGTGTACAGGTGTACCTTCATACCTCAACTAACTACAACGAGAATAACAGCTGGTATACAGAATACTTGGCACCTAGTGTACTTCTTTTTAAGCGTACTTACAAATGACATCATGTATCAAGTATGCTAGTGCACTTTTCTCCAAGTACTTAAATTTAAAAAAGTATGCTAATGTACATAGCTTCAAATGTAATTAGACATGATAATACATGAAAAATAAAATGTACATCTCTCCACATGTACATTAGCACACTGTAGTAAATGGTTGTTGGATGATTTTGGTGTGTGTGTGTGTGTGTGTGTGTGTGTGTGTGTGTGTGTGTGTGTGTGTGGTGAAAGAGCCCTGAGTTAGTACCCGATTAGCATGAATCGGATCAGCGTGGCCGACCACACGGGAGCCTGAGCTCAACCACAGTGTAGAGCTGGCACACACCAGGAAGAGGTCAACACACACGCACGCACGCACGCACACACACACACACACACACACACACACACACACACCTGCAGCAGCCATTATGGTGGTTTGACCGTTCACATCACACCTCTGTAGGGAAGAGGAAGGAAGAAGAGGGCCAATTGGAGATGATGTCATCTCTCCCTGTGTGTGTGTGTGTGTGTGTGTGTGTGTGTGTGTGTGTGTGTGTGTGTGTGTGAGACACACAATCCCATTTGCGGCTGTAGATGAGCTTTCCCGTATCTGAGCCAGAGATCAGCGAGACGCACGCTTCACATCATTTGCAATCGTTTCCTGTGACCTCCACTCATTCAAATAGCGACACACACTCTCTCACACACTCACTCTCTCTCACACACACACACACACACACATCTGTGTCATGTCAGGTCTCTGAGCCTTTACCCACAATTCCCTGGGGCTGCAGGCATGAAGACGAGGTAGATTAAAATGGACTCCAGTGTTACATTGGATATTCCTCAGTGTTCCTCTCACACACACGCATCAGTGCTGAGGGTCGGAATGAAGAAGAGGAAAGTGAAGATGATGATGATGGAGAGATAAACTGGATTTAAATTTAAATGAATCAACCTTCTGACCAATCAGAATCCAGGATTCAACAGCGCTGTGTTATAAAAGTTTTTTTTATTCTACAACTAAAAACAATTTGTCTTAATACTGCATTAACAAGTGAATCAGATCATTTGATTCAGCTCGGCAATAAGAGTCGACTCTTTCAGCTCTTAAATGACTCTTTTCCTTTATTCTTTTGTAAACTAAACAAAGATTACAATATTTTAACCAGTGATTGTTCTTCTTTGCCTAACTATGCCTTAAATCTTACTCTATCATCTAATTAACAAAATAAAATGACTTTGCATTACATTCTTTATAAAAAGTAATGATTAAATCAGCAGTTAGGCACTATAAATGTGCAATAAGCATTCTGCATTAACGTTACTGTGCTCTGGTGTCTGTGATTCATTTAGAAGATTCATTTTCCATTTATCCTGGTAACTGACCACCTCCACTAATACACACCAAGCACCAGTGCAGCAGAGTAAGATTTCAAGAAACATCTAAACTCCAGTTAGACGAAGAAGAATGATCACTGGTGATAATACTGCAAAAACTGTCCAGTTTGGAAAAGAAAAAGCAGTGAGTCATTTGGGAGTCGACTCTGAGGAGTTTGGGAGTCAACTCCATGTTACCAGACACTGCCCTGTAATTTAGAGCTTGTGAGCTTGAATCTCAGAGATGCTAGAGACAATAACTGTCCTGCTTTCGGGATGGACGTTGTCTCGTTACTCTTAGCTTATGTATACAGAGATATATGGAATTTCATATGGAATGACTCATGAAGGGAAAATGTTTATTTATTCATCTGTTACAGCACGAGTGAAGAAGATAGTGTGTATTAAACAGAAAAAGAGAGTGGTGGATTAAGTGTAGTGTGAGTGTGTAATTAAGGGCGTGTGTGTGCCCTGATTGGTGAGAGTGCAGGAATCCGTGGATGAGGGTTAAAATGGGAATGGTGCGAAGGGCTGATGGGATCCGGAGCAGTGGAAAATGTGACACGTGTTGATTTGGGTCACGGCTCGTCCTCCGGTTCTGATGGCCATCTGCTCCTGCAGCCACGGGTAGACACGCTGACATTTTCCTCCTGTCGAGAGGCCACCATCAAACGGAAACGGCCCGGGGGGACGCGGAGCGGGGGTGTGTGTGTGTGTGGGGGGGGGGACACGGCAGGGGGGGGCGTCCATATGCTGGACATGCACTACAGCACTACACGCCTGTTTCCTTACCCAGAACTCCCAGTATTTCCTCTGCTCACTGACACAGAATCCTAAAACACACACAGCGTCCTAAAACACACTTTACACTCAGGAGGACGTTTTAATGAGCTGATGAGCTGAATCAGGCGCGTTACAGCAGAACTCCTCTGATCTCCACAGCTGACTTTTAAAAAGGATTAAAAGATTAGAATGAAACAGGAAGACAATCTGAAATGAAATCACTAATCCACGGAAACGTAACAGGATGAACGTCAGCGCTGATGTTCGGTGACAGAATCCGTACTGACAGAGTGAATGATGAGAAGGAGGGATGAAGAGATGTTTTAGAGGAGAAAAACTGACGCGACAGAGGGAATGGTAAAAGGACGGAGACGATGAGGAGGAAAAACCTGAATTAATGAAATAATAAAGGTGCTGGAGTTTCTCTGCCTGGTAATATTCCCATTTTCCTGCCTTTCAACTTTCCCAGCTTTTCCTTGCCTTGTGGCTTTCCTGACTTTTCCTTGCCTTTCAACTCTTCCCCTTTGACTTTTCCTGTTTTTCCTTTTCCCAGTTTTCCTGGTCTTTCGAGTCTGCCCTTAGACTTTTCCAGTTCTCCCTGCCTTTCAACTTTGCAGATTTTTCTCTGTCTTTCAACTCTTCCT
>CM074968.1:913176-915676 GCA_037577455.1 Pangasius macronema | reverse complement strand
CGGCAGTGTGTGTGTGTGTGTAATGATTTTCTGAGGCAGTGAATACATTAATAACAGCATTAAGCCTCAGTTCAGTGTTTTTATTCCATCAAACACAAACACAGTTTTATTCACTAAGTCCTCCTCATTCAGGAGAAATGATTAAACCCGGAGACTAATCCCCGCTCAGCTGTGTGACAAATCCTCATCTGGAACTGAACATCTCTCTCAATATCATGTTCTCGACAGTTTTACAGCATCATGACACCGCATACACACACTGACTGTCTGATTACACTCCTCTGTGTGTGTGTGTGTGTGTGTGTGTGTGTGTGTGTGTGTGTGTGTGTGTGTGTGTGAGAGAGAGAGAGAGAGAGAGAGAGAGATTTTTATCTCCAGCCAGTAGGATCTCACTGTCCTGCATTTACATCAGTGAACACTGAAGATACAATGCCAATTTGTTTCACAAAAATGTGACCACATGGATACACACACTCTCTCAAACCGGCGTACACATGCAAAACACACACACACACACACACACACACACACACACACACACACACACACACACACACACACACACACACACANCTTGGTGTCTGAAGCCATTCCGGTGGTCACCGTCTGTAACACACACACACACACACACACACACACACACACACACATACGTACAAACACTCCTCCGCCTCATGTGCACAAGCATGTTGGAGGACATCGCGTTCCTTTTCAAACACAAACATCGACTTTGACTCTGAGATCCAGGTAGTGTTTATTTAAAGAGTCAGTACTGATTTCTAAGTTTTAATCTCTCTCTCTCTCTCACACACACACACACACACACACACACACACACACACACAGACACTCACTCTCGCTTCCTCTTTCAATCTCTCTCATCCTGAAATTAAAAACAGCAAGACTCCTCATGAATCAAACATGGCACTTAGTTGGAGAGTCTTAATCCTCACACACACACACACAGCACCTCTTACCCTAGCTACACCCTCAACAGGGGTCAAAGGTCAACCACACGGGTCAAGACGCTGTCTCCCGTCCTGGTCAGGTCACGCTGGAGCTCTCTGTGAAAGAAAGAGAGAATGATGTGGAGAGAATAGAGGACAGAGAAGCCGCTGTGACGAGAAAATGAGAAGCGGATTAAAGACACGAGATGATCCTGACAAGACGCTGGCGCAATCCCAGAATGCACCGAGGTGTAAAAGCTCACCGTGAGCTCATATCGAGGAAACTGGATTTGGTCACAGAGGTCACGGAGGTCACGCTGATCACGTGACACACATCTTCACCCAGATTCACTTCACTTCAGTGTTTAGAGGTTCAACAGCAGCGCGCTACACCTGACATCACGCCCAAACACAAACACAAGCCTGTGTTCAGGCGAGCGTGAACGCCGACGCTGATCGGGGATTAGTCTGAACACGTCCGCAACAACGTCCTGAACACGTCCTGAACACGAATTAAACTGAATTCTGGATTCTGATTGGTCAGAAGGTGGTGATTCATGTTCTCATCGTTTCTATAGTAACGGCTCATTCCCAGTAACTTTGCTTCATCACACCACCGCGTTGTTGATTGTTTTCCTACAACAGAGTGTTTTATTCCTCATGTACTCAGGTGTGTGATTCTGTAGCGAGGGAACTGTAATCAGAGGGTTTGTCAGCGAGGCAGAGGGGAAAAGCTCTAACTGGTTTAATTGATTCATGTTCCAGCAGTAATGACTCGACTCTGCTCCCACTACAGGACGTAATTAAAAGGCGGCGTGCTGACGAAGGAGCTTTTTATTTCATTTTGGAGGGGAATTTCGCTGAGGTGTGTGCAGGAGGGGTTTGCCTTACTGCTGACCACATTTATCATCACACACACACACACACACACACACACACACACACACACAGAGGCGTGAATATCAACACACTCCCCAAGGCCAATCACATGGAGACGGAAAGTCACATTACAGCGTCTGAGAACAAATCCCATTTATTTAAACACAGTAAACAACGTCTGGATTAGCAGCTTCACACACGATTAAGTCGTCCTGAAAGAAACAAACAAACTGGAAATCTGGTTAATAATCTCTCAGATCAGGAGGAGGAACCTTCTGAGGGACACCATTAAAGGCTCTGCGTAAAACTGTACCACAGCTGGTTCTCTTTCACAGAAGATTCCAGGTCAGACGCGAGGTAGAGCCACTCACCGTCCAGAGAACCCATGAGGAACTTGCTTTTAAACAGACTTTCTTTAAAAAAAGATGTGACAAACATTTAGCAATAGATCAGCGCTGCAGCTCATCTTGTGGATTTGCACAAAATGTTCCACACAGAACCTCTTTACAAAGCTACGAGCGCTGTTAGTGACACTCTATAATAGCTATACAATATACAGTACATATACAATAGCTAGCTGCTGTTACTGTCATATAGGTGAAGTGAAGTGACTTTGTGGCCAAGTGTGGTGACCCATTCTCAGAATTTGTGCTCTGCATTTAACCCATCCAAGT